>CAIGRN010030717.1:0-25284 GCA_903798345.1 Fraxinus anomala
TTAGGCTACAAACGTAATTTTTACTGACAAAAATGAAACAACAAAGACAAATGATTTTGTCATTGATGTAAAAAGTATCCTAATTTGTTGAAATATAGTATAGCCAAAGATGTGTATTTTGCTCTTGTTGCTATATTTTAAAATCAAGTACTGGTACGACATTTAAATTTAAAAAACAAAGTTAGCATCAAATACATGTTAAAAAACCAAGTAACACACAATCAAGCTCAGATTAAGTATGAATTTTCACTAATCAATGAAAAAAAAAATTGTAGCAAGTCTCTTCAAGTAGTCACAACAAATGCGAAAATGAATATCGAATTCATTTGATTGCATCAATCATTTATGTCCAATTTCTTCTATGACATGTGCTTACTTTTCGTACACACGGTGAATCTTAAGATTAAAAATATCGAGAGAATTTTCTTGAACTCTTGCCTTTTTTGTATCATCATAATGATGAGGTTAAGGCTGTTGTTTTGAAGAATGCTCTTGAAAATCTCAAATTACTGTAATGACTATTGTTTTTGAAACAATTGATGTTATACTCAAGGGTATTAGTGATGGTGAATTATTTTGTGTTGAAGTCGATGAATCCAACAATATTTTTGTGAAGGAACAAATGTCTTCTGCATACCAAATATGTTTCTAGTATATCAATTTTTTCACTTAAGAATATCATTGATCACTTATTCTCTAGTCTATTAAGATTGAAAGATCAAGTTTATGATGTGACTAATATATGCAAGGTGAGTATTGTAATCTCAAAGTACTTATGTTGAAAGAGAAGTCTATCGCTTTCTACATTACTGTTTTACTTATTAACTTCAACTAATTCTCGTAGTTGTGGCAAATAATCATCTCAAGATCAAGCCCATGTTTATCTATCATTCAAGTAGAAAAATCAATTTTGGAATAATAAATTTTTGAAGAATATGTAATTAAAAAGTAGGAAAAAGATTTTGGTTTACATTTAAATATTTTATTGTAAGAATATGTGGTTGAAAATGAATTTGAGAAATAAGAGTTTTAAAATTATAGTAGACAAACATGGGCTAAACCAGTCTTTTTTTTTTTTTTCCTGTTTGGTAGGGTGGCGAATATTGATAGAGGATCGGTTAAGCAATTAACTTTCTTAAAGAACAACAAAGAGTAGAAATTTTTGAAGCAAACAATGTTGGTGAACTATTAAATGGACGAGGCCTCAATCAAGAAATTACTCTTAAACTTTCTTATATGTTGAGGCTCTCACTATAATTTTTTACTTAATTTGATTCTCATGTTTTCATCAACTATTCATGTTATTGAAATGATCACTACAGAGGCTACAAATAGTGGTGAAAAAAAAAAAAGTGAAGCATGTATTTGTTGGGCACAATTGTAAAATTATGTTTGCAATTAATTTACGCCTAATGAAACACATCTTGAGAATTACACATGAATATTCGAAAGCATTACAAAAGAAAAATCAAGACATTGTCTATATTATGAAATTATTGAAAATATGAAAAGAGCGGCTTAATGGATGAAATATAGCGAATGAGATTCCTTTTTGGTTTATTCATTTGTGCACAACACCATATTAATGTTCCTAATATGGATGATATGTTTATACTTCTAGATCATTCAAAACATAACATTGTGATGAATTTGATCCTTTCGTGTATGTATATTTTTTTATGTCATCAATGATTGATATGCAATTTCAAGAGTTGATCGTTTATTCGAGGTAAACACTACAACATATCAACTCATATATAGCTTGCAAAAAATGCTATCTATCATGATTTATAGCATTTTTTGGAATGCTATTAAATGTGGTGTTATTAAAAGTCATAGCTCTATTATAACTTTTTTTAATGCTATTATAAAGTGCTATAAAAAACTTTTAAATAGCATTCTTTCATCGTCATATTTTAGTATTTATAGCATTTTTTTGTGCAATCTTTTGTTAATTTGATAGCATTTTTCTAGTATAATTTCGACTTTAATAACATTCTTTAATCCTTGTGATTACATATTCAATAGCATTCTTTTTATTGTAATATATACATATTAAATAGCTTTCATTATATGATTTTAGTATTTAGAAAATTCCTTAATTGGCAAATGTAAATATTCAATAACATTTTTGTGGACTACAAATATGAACAACAATAGTCACGGCAATAATATATTTTAAAACATGCATCAATATTGTTAGTACAAGCAAATGAAGAGATTAGAATTCCTGATATTAACTCTCTAGATAATTATTGGTAGAAACAACTGAGTAATCTATTATTTAAAGATTTCAAAAAATCGTTCTACTTGTAACTCGTTTAACGTGGATGAACACATGTATTCCACAAATGTAGACTCTTCATCAACTCCACTTCTTCTCATTGGTTCAGTTTCTTGAGGCGAATCGCTTGAGCCTTTCCCCTTCTTGAGAGCAATCCATTGCGCTGCAAGCGGAAATACCTTGGATTTTTGCAATTTTTAACCCAATTTTTGACTCAATATTTCTTCAAGCTCTCTTTTCTTCATTGATGATATGATCCCATCAGAACCTTCTGCTAAGTCAAGGAAAAAAAATAATGGAAAGTCGCCTAGTGCCACCGCGCTAGTGAGGGAAGAGAGGTAGAGATGTGATTTGATGATAGAAAGAAAATAGGGTAGGAAAGCGGAAGGCAATATTTGGGTAAAATATGGAGAGTTGTATTTTGGGCTTCTTAATTTAGTGGGCTTTTAAAGAATGCGATTATATTATGTTTAGATAAAATTCAATTTTATTTTATAACATTACCAACAATAATGCTATACTTAAATGTTATAAAATGTACAAAATGTTGTAGTGAAATAGAGAGCTATTCTTTTGTGTAGCATGTTTGTGCCAGATAATTCATATTTTGCTTTTTGACTAGAAGTAAATTCGAGCATGTAAGCATTATCCGATTTTTCATCAATAGAATTCTTGACAATTGATGAACAACTAGAACATAAATTATTGATATATGCACTGTCGAGGATTTTAGAGGATTACATGGTATTGGTGATCTTGAACAAGGTTTTGACGAAGAAAAATGAAGCGTACCACCACTACTTTACATGCTTATGACATTGGTATTAATTCTAGTTGTAGCTATTGCTACAGTTGAGAGAATGTTTTCTGTAATAAACCACTCAAGAATCTACTGTACAATCAAATTGGAGAACAATGGTTGAATGACATGGGTATACGTGGAGAAGGATGTAGTTGTTAGTATTGACAACGATGTAATTGTACATCATTCTCAATGTATGAAAATATGTAGGGAACATTTGTAATAGAGTATCGAAATACTTTTACTATTGTTATATAGTTTCAATTTTGTTTTCAACTTAATTTGTGCCCCCTTGAGTCAAATGTCTGGCGCTATTGAACAATGCAAGGGTTGTGTGAGTTGATATGGTAAAAATGTTTAGGAAATTAGGATTCTTGAGATAAAAATAAATAAACTTTATTTTGATAATAAAGCTGCTACAAATACCACTCACAACCTCATGAGCATAAACAAACTATGCATGTCGAAATTTACTGACATCTTATTGAAGAGAATGTTGAAAGGGGTCACATGACTCACATTTGTATTTTGTTTATCGTCATTAAAAAATAACTAGAAGATGCTCTTACCAACGAGTTATCTTAATCTATGCTTCTTTTTTTGTGATAGCAAGTTGGGAATAATAGATATTTTCGAACTAAAAAATGTTGTATTATTATTTTTATTATGGTTGACATATAACTCCAATTATGACTGTCATATGGCTTCAGTTAACTATGCTCAATTGTATGTTTATTTTATGTTTAGATATATGAGAAAATTGTGTATATTTGGTTGTTATGTTTGACACAAATGAAATCACAAATTCCTACCTTTTATTTATCATTTAATTAAAAGTAAGTGTTAACCTGTACTTTTAACTAAACTAGTTTTTTCACTTAACGACCTAGGTAACAATCCAAGTATTACAAAAAATTAAAGTTGAGATATGGTGCTACCATTATTAAGTTGAAGATCTAAGGGTGTATTTGAGCCATATTATTTTAGAAGAAAATATTTTGGAATAGTAGATTGATGAAAAATGTGTGGTTGAAAAAGAAATAAAAGTTATTGATGCGATAGAAAATATTATTTTATTGAAGAATGCGTATTTAAAAATGAGTAAAAGAATGAGAATAAAAATTTTAATGTGACTAAAACATGGGCTAAATTTTACATTTTCAATACATTGGAGACCAGTAATGTTTTTAAATCAAATGACAATCACACTAAAAAAGTCTACGTGTAAATATTAAATCCTACGTTTTGTTTGCTGCATCACTTTTTATTTGCAATGAAGATTTTCAACATTTGCTCGTTGACACACTTCTGTCGTCAACCTTTGCTTATTTTTATCTATAACCTTCAATTAATCAACATATTTGATCACTGATAATGATTTTTGTCCAAATATATTATTTGCGTGCTTTGAATTATGGAAAATATTGATAACTTTTTCTTTCTTATTTAAAAATATTAGTGAAAAATAAGTTTTTGTGGACAAGATTAGTATTTAATTGCATCATACAGAACCCTACATAGGAACTCTTAACATCATCATACTTATCAAGATCATTAAAAATAACAATTGTTCAAATGTAAGTAAATATTTGTTTCTTGGAATATCAGATATATCTGAAAAAAAAAACACAAAAATAATTAATGCTTCGAACGTGCAAATCTGCACGTGCCGGCGACTGCACATTTTAATACAAAAGATTGAAAAATCACAGATTTGACCTATTCTTGGAAATGAATAAGAAAAAGGTCCTTCCTTGAAATACGAATCCCGTGTGGACCTGTAAATGACAAATTATTTAAATCATTATTCAAGATTCAGCGTGATTGCATTTACTGATCCGTAATCCCGTCAAAGCTGTTGCTTTAAAACCCTCCGAATTCATTTTCAATTGCATTTTGGTTTGATCTTTTCTTCGCCCACAACAGCTACCATGTCGGTGAGTATACAGTATATACATTCATTGCTTTATGTATATGTAAGTATATATGTGTTGTAGGTTGAAATGGTTTTGTGTTGATTTGTTTGAGTAGATGGATTACTTCTTGAACTCTGAAAGAAATTGGGGACTTGGGCTTCCATTTTTCTTGGATGATTTTTAGCTGTCTGCGGTTAAGTGTGTTGATTTTTTATTTATTTTTAATGATGTTGAGATATACTGTGGATTTGAAGCTTTTTTGTATTAAATGCGAATTTCATTTTCCCAGTAATTAACTTGAATTGATGACGCGGAGTATCATTTTTGTCATGTGCTTGGGGTGGATTCCTGGCTTGTTCCTAGTTGATAAAGGAATTAATTGCGCGTTTGATACTAGCTTTAGTTTTTGGTAGATTTGGTTGCGTCACTCTCTATAAGTTGATTAAATTCTTCATACACTGTTGCAAGAGGTTATCTGAAATTTACTCTATTATTAATGAAATGTAATTTTGAAGGTTGGTTTATTGTTCGGAAATTAAACTTGCGGGGAATATGACTAAATATAAATTCAGAAGCACGGACATAACCTTTGTTGGAATGTTCTTTCTCTCACAATTTGTAATATTCTCCATTAACGGGAAAGTCAAGCTTTTGGAGTCAAGTTGTGTTATAAGCAAGTCATTGCCCCTCGACAGAGGAGAATCCATAGGAAATTAATGACCATCAAGGTTTATTATCTGACTTTTATGATAATATGTTATCATTGGGGATTCGGTTACTATATGTTGTTCTTTGCCGAAGAACGACATCTTTGGGGGGCTCTAAGTTGACAGATGATTCTTACAAAATCATAAATCAAAATCTGTTACCAATATGGAAGTTTGTGATTGCCTTTCTCGATGAACTAGGACCCATAATGTCACAACACTAATAGAGTTTATAAATTTGTTGGTGAATAATATTACTGCTCATTTGAGGTTTTCCCATTTTATAACCATGCGAGAACTGAAAAAATGCAAAAACTTGTTAGCACATTTAAACATTCATGTTTGTCACATGATTTGATTGTTAGGATATATTCTCTAAATTTATCCTGCTGAAGGTTTGATGGTTAGCTATTCATGGATTTAACTTTTCTTTCTTAGTAATTGGTTGAGTCTTACTTTTGGCAATGAGATGTGTTGTATGTGATCTTGCCGTTGGTGATAAAATATTATCTATACACCTGTCTGGCAGGTTAAGGCAACCGAATAATATATACAAGATGCTAATTGATTCTAACAGGAAACTCTTTTTCATGTTATATACTTGGATGCATTGTACAAGATATCTTGTGGTGATAAAACCCAAGATATTTGTATTGCAGTATGATGTCATGAGAAAATTCGAGCGTTCAACATCGCATTGGTGGATAAAAGCTCAGTTGATGTGAGCTTAGTTTATTTGACCTTGTTTTTGTTGTCAGTATGTACAGTGGAAGTGGCATCAGTGCTTCATATTCAAAATATTTTGGTCAAGTTTTATGCTATTTAGTTGTCAGCAGATATGATTGTTCCTAGTAGAGCATTATAGTGAATGTAAGTAGGCTGTTGCGCGTCGTGATGAAGTGTGTTGGAGAAAATATTCAGATAATGAGAAATTTGTATGGAAAGCTTGTAAATGGTTAGTGTCCACGTTCATATACAGTCCTTATGGTTCCTGTTGCCTGTACCAATGACAAACTGGTCATGATCAGCCTAAGATGTGGAGGCTATGGGTATATATTTACCTGTACATTGATAGTGCTTTATCTGTATTGAAGATATTTCTGAGGGATCAATTCTTCTTGTTGATTAGTGAACAATCTGTTTGCAAAAAATTAAAGTATCTATAATTGAAAATCTGCAGTTACTAAAACTAAAATGGGGATAGACATCTGCAATTGTGTGGGTCCAATTCCACTTTTATCTGTATTTGTGTAGACAACTGTCTCGTTGTACTTTGATGTTCGGACTCTTCAAAATGGTTGGAGTACTCGTGTCGGACACAACACGACATGGGTATGGGTGTGGGATATGTGTTGGATCCTCCAAATTTCAACCGGACACTTCGTCGTTTTTGCTTCTTCTTCCTTCTTTTTCTTCTTTTTTTCTTTTCCTTTTCTTCTATCCCACTTTTGCTCTCTATGAGCTTAGCTTCGTCGCTTAGAGGGTGGAGAAAGGCGGCGGCACTAGGTTTTACCTTCTTCTTTCTTTTTTCTTTCCATTTTCTTCTTCTTTTTTTCCTTCTCTTTCTCTTTGTATCGTGGTTTAGGATTTTGTTTGTATAAAATGAAAATGAGTTCTATATAGTACTACTTAGTGCTCCACTAGGTCAAATTACAATCAAGTTCCTCATTTTTTATTTTATATAACATTTAGTAATTTCCATAATTGAAAACTAAACCCCAAAATTTTATTTTATTCGCTTAACCCCTTATTAAATACACATTTCTTTCATTGTGAATAATTAATTCTGGTCTATTCAAAATAACATTCTGGATTAGTAAAAAAATTGAAGTTTGAAAGATGTACCCACGTGCCCCGTGTCTGAAATTTGGACTATTTTTAGTCATGTACTCATATCCTACATTTTAGAAAATAAAATATCCGACATTTAGATATATATCCATACCCGTACCCGAGTCCGAGCATCATAGTCGTTGTATATTAATCTTCTCTGATCTGAAAATCATATAACTCATTTCGTTAATTCATTCTTAACAATGTTTATCCTTTTCATCCTTTTTAGATTAGAACGGTCAAAGTCGGCAATTTATCCCTAGGGGCATCTAAGCGTGATGTGGCGGAGTTCTTTTCTTTTTCTGGCGACATCGAATTTGTTGAGCTGAAAAGGTTAGCTTCGAGTTGGCTCATGTTTTTTGTGTATTATCTATTCATATCTATGCATGTAAATATGCATGCACATGTTTTCATACTGACAGTGACTAATACGCATATGCAGTGATACTGAACTGTCTCAAATTGCATTTGTTACCTTCAAGGATTCGCAGGGAGCAGAGACTGCAGTTCTTCTTTCGGTGATTTCTCTCTACCTATTTATACTAATGTTTTTTCTGGTCATATCTTCACCAGTGATTTGAACAACGAATATTAAAATTGTTATGAGATCATACTGTAATTTCTATTCAATTTCATCATATTTGTGATTTCACAATGTTATAAGACTTCAAACTGTGTTTTTTGGTTGCTAGTCATTCAGTTGAAACATCGAATCTTTATTGCAATATTTGACCGACAGCTATTTTATCTGCTGATT
The DNA here is from genome assembly GCA_903798345.1 of Fraxinus anomala. Lineage (NCBI taxonomy): Eukaryota > Viridiplantae > Streptophyta > Magnoliopsida > Lamiales > Oleaceae > Fraxinus > Fraxinus anomala. Next base: position 8,300 of record CAIGRN010030717.1, read on the forward strand.
ATTCAAGTAGGTATCTTTTGGAAATTATGGATCAGTTGTGTCATAGATTTCTAGTTCTGTTATTACATTTGGTCGGAATTGGATTTTGGATGAATGATTGTTACTATCACATGATAGTGATATTGTAACAAAATCTGTTTCATCAAAAATGATTTCTCCTTGTCTTCTGCGTTCTGTTTTCTCTTTTCTGTTAAGTCCTCCACTGCAGTTGCCAGTTGTCCTGCCACATAATTTAATCTATCATTATTTTTAAGTGGTGAGCTTTATTCTTCATGAATATCTCTTCAGTGATATTCATACGGGTGCGCGTGTGTAAATTAATTCCAGTGTTCCTGGTTCAGTCAGTCCGTCTAAAATATCTGTTCTTATTCCTAATATTCTATATTTATATATTACTTGAACTAGGAAAATTTTATTGGTAAGGTCCTCCTGCTATGCCCTGAGTTGGAAGAGGCAACTAGGAAATAGAAAAGAGATGTGACACGATCCCCTATTGTTTTGAAGATTTAGGTGAGAATTTGCGTAATAGGATCTAATGAAGAGGTGGAAAGAGGGGAGAGTATGGTGCTTTGAAATTTTTAAAATACTTCACTACTCTGTGTATGTAACGTGCTCAAGTATTATCCTCTAATTTATAAAAAAAATAAAATAGGTGAGGATTTGGTTATCAGATTAAGAGGGGAAAAGAAGGGAGAGTGTGAAGCTTTGAATTCATTTAAATAAATTTCCCATCCTTTGAGCATGTTTCTCACTTGAGTATTATGATTATCCGTCTCGTTATTTGGTATCTATATTACGTTTTACACATATGTGGGTGTGTAATGATATAGTTAATATGCATATGCACTTAGGCACACATGCAACATTAAGCTAAACCTTATTCGTAATAAACTTGAGTTTATATGAGTGATTTTTTGGCATCATGTTCAATCTAGTACAACGACCTTTTTCCTTCTAGACTTATTTAATTTGTAAATATAGAAAATAAACTCACGAAAGGCTTTTTCCTCTTCCCTCGGGATTTTGCTAGGCCTCATATGGAACATATTGTGTTTGCCTTTTGCCTCTGAAAACACTGCTCAGATAATGAGAATGCTTGCAAATTATAATTACATGCTAGTAAAAAGTAATAGTATAATTTGTTTGATCAAAAAGTAAACTGTAAATGATTGTTGTTCATACGTATATGAATTACTTATTTTCTCTCTCTGATGTCATTCTGAAAGCCAGACAGTGATTTATGCGGAGAATTGATAAGATTTCAAATTCAAATTATTTCCAAAGCAATGAACTTGTTGTGATGGGTTTAGGTATGAGCTGTGACTCTAGGTTCCAAACACAAGATAGAGTAGGATGCGTTTGCCATTGATAAGATTTCAAATTCAAATTATTTCCAAAGCAATGAACTTGTTGTGATGGGCTTAGGTATGAGCTATGACTCTAGGTTCCAAACACAAGATAGAGTAGGATGCGTTGGCCATTCGTATAATGTAAGTTTTTGATCGCATGCTTGGCTTCAGCTCTTAGGCTTTGAGCGACAGATGTAGCCCCCTCATTGGCGCGTCCTAGATAAGTTTGCTTCATGAAATCTCGAAAATATGTCGATGAATTGATGCGTCATCTCCTCAAAATTCATAAATATGCTCTTAGGATCATTGGCATGGCCGTAAATGCACAAATTGTATATTTGTTCAACATTATGCCCCCAACTCTCCGAGTTTGCAGTTTTACAAGCCTAGATAAGCTGGCATGATTAAAGTCTAAACACATTTTTATCCAGAGACCCATGTGATGGGTAATTGGGTCAAAACCTCATAACATTTGCCTCCATTATAGAATACCCCCATCCTTTTAGATTGGCGGAAAATTCCCTTAGATGACCTTTTCCGTGCGGAAAACCTCGTACCGTCCAAGTCCGTTAGTTGAGGCGTCAAGTAGGGCCCAAAAAAAAAAAATGATAATTGCAACTACGGTCCCAAATCTTCTTCTTATTTTGCAGATTGTACTCAGGCCTTTCATTTATGCCCCCAACAGTCCCGAACCTTTTAAGAAATTAATTTTTCATCTTCTTCTTCCCCGAATCTCCCACCCCCGCCCCACAAATCTTCTTTGTCTTCTTTCCCTTCAAGCGTCCAAATTTAGTTGACAAGGCAAGATTTGAAAATGAAATTCCGGGTGAGGTCTTGATTCCAACATGGCCCGAACACAAGACCAACAGTAAGAAAATCCCTCTTCATAAATGGCCGAGCCTTGCAGACCATTTCCTTAAATATTAAAATCTGGAGAGAGAAAAATGTCAAAAAAGATCAGGGTTGGCATCAAATTTTGCATCATACTAAACTTCTTGTCCCAATTAGCAATACCAAACATTTAATCAGCCAACACTAGGCATTTAACAGTAATTGCAGAATTAGATTACAGATTAAAGAGGGTGTAAATGATCTAAACACAGACATATATCAAAAAAACTGAAAAAATACTTAACCCAAATATCAACCAGCCAAAACTAAGGCTTTAATAAATGCGATATTGAAGGGAAAAAAAAGGACAATCGGAATCAAAATTGATACTCGCCTATATCACAATCAGCAGGGTTAAGAAGAACTGGCAGGCAGGTTGCATCCGATTCAGTAAACTTCACTTTCTTTCGTTTGTGTCAGGGCTCGGGTCCGTCAGTTCCCGGTGGCTCGAGTTCCACGACACCATTTTTCGCTCCGATTGTGTTAAGAGTTTGTTATTTGAGGACGTGAGACAGAAATTTGATGTGTGGGGTGTTTGTGGGTAACGACGGAAGCAATGGCGGTTATCAATCTATACATGCTTGCATTGGATTGAAATTTGGTTGACAATGCAAAATTTGAAAATGAAATTAACGTTGGGTTCTTGAAGGGAAAGATGAAGATTTGGGGGGTGGGTGGGGTATTTGGGGAAGAAGATGAAAAATTAATTTCTTAAAAGGTTTGGGACCGTGTCTGGCACAAATGAAAAGTTAGGGTACAATATGCAAAATAAGAAAAAGATTTGGCACCGTGGTTACAATATTCTTTTTTAAATTTTGGCTCTACTTAAGGCCTCAACTAACGGGCTTGGACGGTAGGAGGGTCTTCCGCTTGGAAAAAGTCATCTGGGATAGGGGGTATTCAACAATAGAGGTAAAGGTCCGAGGGTTTTGCGCCAATTACCCTTTCAAAAAGTATGGAAAAACTCGCAACATTTTCAATGAAACTCATTCTAGATAAAAATCAAGTTATTGAACAATCAACTCATTGATAGTTTACTTTTGGAACTATTATTTTATAAACATGTTTCTCCGAACTATGTTGAAATCGAATATAACTTTATAGGCAGAGGAGGCAATTATTTCCAAGTGTAACAAGGTTTTCTCTGCATTTCTAAAGATTTCCATTGTTTTTCATATTTCAAAACTTATCAAGCGAACAAAAGGTTAAACCCTTCATGTGGGCTTTGACCTTGCTCACCTCAGATAACTACCACAGCAGCTAAGAACAAAAGGAATACTAATATTATACCCAATTAGTGAGTATCAATGATGGGTTTATGATTGTGAATGATGGTTTGCTTAATTGTAACTGTATCCACTGGTTTAAAGGATTAATGAAAACTTGGGGCAGGAGGTGCTAGGGATTGAGAGAATTCATTTTCTTCTATTGCACTTGACGTTAACGGCTTCAATTTTGGTTCATCTTGATTTTAAGAACCCATTGCAAATTGGTTTTGTAGATGAAAAATCTCCATGTATAGTGTTGTGTATTTTTATTTATTTATTTCTAATTTCTTATCCTTCACTTTTAAGGGTTAGTTTGGAATTGCATAATATTTTAATGATATGATCAGCACCATGCCCTTCTTCTTCAAAATCTATTTCAATTACAATTATATATCAGAAAAGGATCGAAGTAGTATATTATAGGAAGGGGCTGGATTAATTGATTTCTTCTCCTATTGCCTTGTGCTTGAAAAGTTCTCTATGGAAGTTGCAAATTGTGTTGAAATATTTGATACTGTTAAGATTTAAAAATAATTATTTCTTTATAGAAACAAAGCAAGAGTATTGTTATCACATTTTTGTTTTTTCTTGTAAATAAAACCAAGGATGGTTTTACTAGATAAGAGCAGTATAGATGGTAAGTTAAAATTATCTGGGAACACAAGTGGGAGCAATTTCAAATAATTGCCAAGGGCAAAGTGAAGTTCGGACCTACTAAGTCATTTGGGAGGGCATCCAAACTTGAGTTGCTTCTTTGTAACTTGTTCAAAGCGTCTTTTTTTCTTGTTGATGCGGTCAAAGCAAGAGTCTGTTATCACTATGTACTGTGCAGATGACCTCTTTGTCCCTTTTTCTCCATGCTTCTCATAAATTTAGGGAAAATCTAATGGTATTCTGAAATCTTCTTGTATGTATCACTCAAAAAAATTTCATTTTATAGCAAGCATCTCTTTTCTTCTAATGTCAGGGGGCAACAATAGTTGATTTGCCTGTAACCGTAACTCTGGACCCAGATTACATACTTCCTCCTGCTGCTTCTGGTCCACTCCAGGTAAGAAATTCTATATATAGATTCTGTTTGTTTAAACATGTAGAAACCCTTTTTAACTTGTTTTCTGACCAAAAATGCAGCCCACAGATAAGAAAACTGGAGGTGGTGCGGAGTCTGCCTTCCGAAAGGCAGAGGATGTTGTAAGCAGCTTACTTGCAAAGGGTTATATCTTGGGTAAAGAAACAGTTGATAAAACAAAATCTTTCGATGAGAAGCACCAATTGACTTCCACAGCAAGTGCCAAAGTCATTTCCTTCGACAAAAAAATTGGGCTCAGTGAGAAGATAAGTGTTGGTACTTCAGTTGTGAACGATAAAGTTCGTGAAGTAGATGAGAAACTCCACGTTTCTGATAAAGCAAAGGCAGCACTTAATGCTGCTGAGCAAACTGTCAGTAATGCCGGATCTGCCATTATGAAGAATAGGTACGTACTGACTGGCACTACTTGGGTGACAGGTGCTTTTAACAAAGTCACCAAGGCAGCTGGGGACGTAGGCCAAAAGACCAAAGAGAAAGTGGGAAAGGTTGAAGATGAACAGAGAAGGAAAATGGTAGATGACTTTGCTCAAGTTCATTTATCTGAGTCTCCTAAAGCCTCAGATTTAGGTGAGCAGCATTCTTCCAAGCCTACTCCAGCACAAGGTTTGATCCTCTGAGATGCTGGCCCTTTCAATACCTTCAAATGATTTGATTGCGACAGTCCTGAATTCTAAATCCACCAAATTAGTAAAAAGTGTGGTGGCTCTGAAAGTACTTCGCTATGTTATCAGGTGATACATTGAGTGTCTTGTTGTACTCTTATGGATATATACATAAAGCCAAAATGTTTGGGGTACCCTGATGCGTCTAGTTCTAGATTCCTTGAATTGATTTGCAGGATGAATTTGTTTGCCTCAAGAACATATATTCAAATGACCCTTTTTCTTATGTTTGAGGTGATTGTGTCCTGTCCCTTCTGAGTTTATGATTACAACAATTTTGTTGCACAGGATGCCTTTTTGGTTGTTTTGGAGAGTTTCACTCCCCTGGTGCATTTTGTACTTATTTTGTCGGAGAATTTATGGGAATAATATTTTACAGGGTGTATTCCACATGAACATCCTTAAATTCTCTCCTTTCGAATAAGATTCTACCTAGCACATTAGTTTGCAACACCTTGTCTTGGTGCTCTTTTGTTACGTTGGTATGCTTCATTTGGCAATCATGTTTGGAATCCTTATCCATTTAGGAAGTTTTAACTGATTTTCTGAAAAGTATATAAAATATTGAATGGTCTCTTCTATACTAGTACCTAGATTTTGTGCATAGTTTAGGAATTTGTTGGAAAAAGAATGAGATATATTAGATAGAGACAGAGATACAGAAAAACGATGGGAGTTTATGGAACTTTATTTCTCACACATTCTGGATTGATTGTTAAGTTCCTAAATAGCTTAGGTATCAAGGAAAGCAAGAATCAGAGGACTTCTCAGAATGTTTACTCACTGATATTTGAGAAGTTTGTTGTTTGGTTTTCTTTCTACGCTTAGAAGCCTTTTGTGAACCCAAGATATTAGAATTTCTTTTGCAACATGATTAAATTGTGTCGGATTGATGTACTATATTAAATTGAGTAATTTATCATTTTAGTTCAAAAATTGGTTTTTATTACTATGCACTGCCATACTGGAAAAATGATTTTAGGCTTTATTCATTGACAGAGACCTTTTATGACTGCTTTCATTGAAGCTATGTCATTGTAATTCTTGTGAAGGTTTTTTGTCAGTCAGTCAGGTTCCACATGGACAGTCTGTTTAGTATATTAATGAATTCAGGGTGTCTTCTGATCCTGTACAATGTTGTCTACAAGTACGTACCAATGTGCCCTTAGTGTGTTGGTTCGAATAATCCTTGAATGCCTACTTAAATTACATGTAGTGCCAAATCTAGAAATTAATTTTGACTATAGTTAGCTATAATTTTCCTCTTAGCTCTCATGCCAGCATCATATGTAAATGGCTGATGATAGAAAATCTGAGTACTTCGATAAATTTTAGGACTGTTGGAAAATAATTGTTGAGATTCAGAGAACGGCTGCATGAATGAATCTTCTTATGAAATGCAGATGGCCGAGAAACAAAGGCCCTGTTCGTCAACTCCAAGTGGTTGACCTCAGCTTTGAGCATCTCCTATGCAATAATGAGGATTTTGTATATGTGGGAGGTAAAATGGGAGATGGAGAGAGGAGCATCTCCGATGGAGCTCTGGAATGGGGGGAGAGGATGTGAGAGAGTGTGAAAGATAAATTATAAAAAATTAAATGATGCTAGACATCTTTCACTTTTTTCCTTGTTATGTAAGCATTCTGGGGGAAGTATGACACTTTTAATGCAATTCACAGTTCCATTGTGGATGGTCTTAGTGTGCTTTTTTGTACAATAATAGCGCTCAAGTTAATTTTCTCTTAGCTTGAGCTAAAGGACAGGATATAAAATACAGTGTTTTCAACCTACTATGCAAAGAAAATCATTTATTCTGTGTTGGACAAAAGAAACTACATGTACACTTGTTTTCAAACCGTTCACACGTTCTTGAATTGATAGAAGTGGAATGATGAATCCCTTAATTCTTATTTTTGAGAATTTTCATCGTCATCACAAAAGCCAAGTTAAGAATTATTTTTAATATGTATCAGATGGGTCGATTTGAATTAAATAAGAACACAGGCAATACCAATTATTACATGATCCATTTCTTTGATTATCTCTTTCATGATTTCTTTAATAGATTATAATATAAACAAATATTGCAATGTTCAATATTTTGTACGAAATATATCTTCTAATAAATGAGAGTAATTAATATCTTTATTTTCCTTTAATTCTAAACCCATCAAATTCACTTTGGGCACGGTTTTTACTAAGCAAGTATTGTATGGGAACACATCATTCACTTGCAGCAGTTCCCAAATCAATTTCTCCAATTTGGAAGAGGTTGAAATTAGTTGGGTTTCGGACAGAGCCACACATTGCATGGCACCTTGGGGCAAGTCAGATATTCTTTTGGTATGATTGTTGGATGTGTGAAATCACGTTGGCATCCCTATTCCCACATCGACAGCACACATCTGTGATGGTGTAAGATTTTTTTTATGAGACTAGGTGGGATATAAGACGTTTATTACAAGTTCTCCCTCCTCTTATGACGATACTAATAGGGACTATACCTTTATTTGCAGATTCCCTATATCGCATTGCTTGGTGGGATATATTGGATGGTAGCTTCGCTACCAAGTCCGCATGACAGTTCGTACGCATGGGACGTCAATGTCAGGATTCGTATCGGTTACTGTGGAGCTCTATTTTACCAGTTACTGTCTCATTTTTCTATTGGAGACTATGACAGGACCTCATTCCAAGTAGATGTGGTTATTCAGATAAGAATTGGATGCCAGTTGGCTTCTCGTTGTCAATGTTGTTCTGAGACTGAGACTATCGGTCACATCTTCACTAGCAGTAGCATTTCCGATTAGATATGGTAGTATTTTGAGGATATTTTTCAAATTCCTATGAGTTCAGGAAAGGGAGTCAGACAGATATTCCAGAGATGGCGATATTACTATTATTCCTCTACTGATATTTTGGTTTCTTTGGACCGAAATTAATGATGCAAAGTATAGGGGGATCCGCATGGAAGCCAGACGTATCATTTGGAGGGTTTATCGCACAAGCCATTTTCTTCATAAGGGAAGACTGTTTCGAGTTGTGCATTGACGATGGGATTTGACACTTGCACCCATCTTTGGTATTGCTTTGGACCCCCTTTCTTCATCTCCCTCGTTTTGGTTGGTGGCGCGCTCCATCAGTCGGATCTGTCAAGATCAATACTGATAGATGCTTCAATGATGGTTTTGCAAGCAAGGGAGGCATCATCAGAGATCAAGCAGGTTAATGTATGATGGCTTTCTCAGTTTCGTACGGATCGTGCATGATATTAGAGGCATAGCTCAGGGCTATTCTAAATGAGATTTTACTAGCTAGAGGACTCGGTCTTTCAGACATTTGGATTTAGTCAGACTCTGTAGTGGCTACTCACTTTATCACTAGAGGAGGAGGATCATGGGCTATTCAAGGTATACTTAGACAAATCATAGATATCATATCTTCGATAGAGACCCAATTTCCCACATCTACAGAGAGGGGAATCAGGTTGCAGATGCTCTTACTGCAGAATGTTGGGATTATCGGCCATATCATATATATGGAGCAGCTGACCTACCACGACATGTTAAGGCACTCGTACAAATTGATAGACATGAACTGTCCAGCATTAGAATATGATTTTTTATTTTTTATTCTTATTTTTGTCATTATAATTTATTTTCATTGTAAGTGAAGTATTTCCTCATCTACTGCTTTCATTATTTCCTCATGTAACCACGGTATTCTTCTGCTACAAATGATGACATATTGATAAAATTTTGGAAGAACCGTCCTCCTTTAACCAATAAAAAAAATCCAAATCTATCAAATTCTCAACATCACCATTCTTCCCCAAATGTCCTTCCAAGTTTATTAGAATGCATTGCTCGCATTTCAGATTTCGAGCATACAAAAATTTTGGCAAAGTGGAAGAAACATAGATTGAAGTTGTCTTGGAAAGAATTTTAGAGAGTTTTTGAAAAATTTAAGTGATTCATTAAAAATATTTATAGTTATGCTGAAGGTTATGACATGGTATTCTCATGTGGAGAATAATAATATTAATGAAGTTGGATCTCGGTTAGAGTTCAATACGAGTTTGGTAAGTTTGGATAAAACAAAAATTATTGAGCTTGTGCAATGAGATTTGATGTGATAGGGCAAGACTCGACATATTACTACAAACAAGACATAGAAGTAACACCAAATAGCTTAAATAACTCTTCATTACATAAAAATGTTATAGTTGAATTAATGTTTTCACGAACTAGAAAGTGTTAAACTCAATGTCAGATCGATACACACTCGAGTAAAGTCATAAATGTAACACGAATGTGACAAAACATTTAAGAGAAATCATAATTTATCTTAAAAAACAAAGAACACGTAAGGTAACAAGTTCATTGACCCTAAAGAGGACATTGACCTTTTTCCTTTACAAAAACCCTAATCATTCATCTCAAATGCCAAAGATAAGATCGCTTAGTTTTTTGTTACTTCAAATTTCTACTGTTTTTATGTACCTAATTTAACTATTCAATTGTTGTTTCCGTACCATTAGCGATTCTCCTTTAGGAATGACAATGAGACGGAGTGGGACTAGTTATATATTGGCTTGGCCAACTAGTTTTGGCACTTGTCTAATGTACAATATTTGGAGCACATCGTATTACCTTTTCAATTAAACTAGTTGAACATTCCTAGTATACATTAAGTTTAATATTATGTGATACGTAGAAACTGTGCCATTTATATAAGTATTGTTAAAAATCAATGTCCATGATTGTTGGCATGTCAAATGTTAGAGTATGACCCAAATTCCTATTGGGATTCAGATTGAATTGGAAAATTGATAAAATGAACAAGAGTTTTCTTAGCTTGGAAGTCCAGTTAAAAAAGGGGTCAAAGTTCATCAAAAAGTGAAAGTTTGATTGGTAAAAGGACTTTGGATAATTGAAGATTAAGTTTTGGAGTTCTTGGTAGAGAAATGGCCGTTTCAATTTTGCTAGCTAGCTGCTAGCTTTGGCACTCGAACATCTGAGGTGGAAAAGGGAACATGGAGTTGGCGTCCATCTGGTGCTAGTGTTTCGCTCAAGCGACGGAGTTGTTGCCCACCAATGCTCGAGCGAAAATATTATCTGGGCAAGAATCATTTTTCAATTTTGACTTGTTTCTTGAGTTGTATTTCATTCAAAACATTTATAATAAGTTCTTATATATACTCCATATGGTATAGACTCTTCAAAGACTCAACATAACAATTAGATCATTGTTATATATATTAGAAACTAGAGAGAATCATTTAGATTTAGATTGATAGTATCAAATCTCATAAACACAATTTTAGTTTCTTAGTATATAAAATTCTCCACTTCCACATAAATCTTGTTTTCTTGTGAAATCCATTATTTTTCATATTACTCATATTGTTCTCTTCTTTATTATTTGGCCCAGTTCTCAAAAAATTGGTGTCAAAGCCAATATTTTTTACGGGTTCGTGAGAGGTCTAAATTGATTATTAAAGCGAGGTTTGAACAAGTTCGATTATTTTATGGATGCCAACTATGAAATTTGAGATTCTGTTTTTGTTTTATGGATGTCAACTATGAAATTTGAGATTCTGTTTTTGGATTGCAATAGTAGATCTTCTTTATAGAAGATCAAGATGGGAGCAATTCTTGCTCAATTGGATTTGAATGATGCTTTGTTGGGTGGATAAAATGCTCGCAGCTATGATTGTGGATGAGAAGCAACGCAATGATCGGAAAGCCCTATTACAAATACATCTTCTTCTTTCTAATCAAATTCTCTAGGACGTGATAAAGGAGAAAAGTCTCGCTAGGTTGTGGTTGAAATTAGAGTAGTTTTGTATGACAAAAAACTTTTCTAGTAAATTACACTTGAATCAACGCTTGTATTTTCATCGCTTGACGTAAGGTAGATATTTGAAAGATCATCTATTGGTGTTCTAGGAAATTGCCGCTGACTTAGAGACCATGGATGTCAAATATGATGAGAGGATTTAGAAATGATATTGTTATGTTCTTTGTCGCCTTCATATGTGACTTTTAGAGATATTATTCTCTATAGTCGGGATACTCTTACTATTGATAAAGTATATAATGCACTTTATTCTGAGGAGAAGATAAATCATTTGGTTGTCGGATATGAGACCCAGGCAGCAGGTCTTATTATTCATGAGAGGAAGACAAGTAGTCATGGAATGGGTAAAGTCAAGGATAGTAAAGTGATAAAGTCTGTTGGTGTTGCAACAATAAGAGACACATGAAGAGCATAGTAGCGGAATCGAAATAAGTTTGCTACTACAATCAAAAATGGACAACCAGTAAATTCTGGTGATGCTAGTCTTGTAGAAGACTGCATTGATAGAGATCTTTTGGTGATTTCTGACGGTGACTCTTAACCTAACAAGGATTGAATATACGGCTTGCATTTTTCATATGCGTTCTAATTGTGATTGATTTTCTTCATATGAAACATTTACAAAGAGTTCAGTGGTGATGGAAAATAATGAACTTTGTAAAATAGCTGATATTGATAATGTCAGAATCAAGATGTTTGATGGGATGGTCATAATATTTGATTTAGTGAGACATGTTTCAGGTTTAAATAGAAACATTATCTTCTTGACTACTCTTGATTCAAAATGTGTATATTGGTGGAGGTGGAGTTCTGGAAGTTAGCAACAATACCAGGGTTGTGTTAAAGGGGCGGAGAAAGTCTCGATTATATGTTTTGGAAGGTTCAACGGTTAATGTGGAAGTAGTTGCAGCTTATGCATTGATAAGCGATAACTCGATTAGAGTTGGTTGTGATCGGGTTGATTGTGGTGATTCTAGCAATAATATTGAAAAATCTTCTAGCAGTTTAGATGGAGTTAGTTGTGATCTTGTTGAACATGTTGCTCATGATAATTCAGATGGTTGACTATTCAGGTAGAGTTGGAAGTGCTCGTAGTGATTCGAGCAAGTTTATTGGAGCTGGTAATGAACGAGATGATTCAAGTAAGGTGGCAACGAAAGTAGTCAAAGGCTTGGAATAGTTATTGAGTATGCTTGGCAGGGACATGGTGTGTTTTGAAGGGACGTGGTGAAATAGTTAGAGAATGACTTGAATAATGAAGAATCAAATCCTTGCTATGAAATTTGTATTAATGTTGAGTTTGTTAAGAGTATGACCCAAATTCTTATGGGATTAGGATTTGATTGGTAAATTGACAAAAAGAACAAAAGTCTTTTTGGCATATATGAAATTTTATAAATACAATTTTAGTTTCTTGATATATGTAATTCTTCTTTTTTTTCATAAATTTTATGTTTTTGTGTGATCCATTATTTTTCATATTGATAATAATTTTCTAATCTTTATTGTTTGGCCCAATTCTCAACATTAAACAAATTCAAACTTAATGTCAACCATTATATGTAACGTAACAAAACTCCTTTTCAATTACAGTGTCCAATTCGAACAAGACTGAGTCACGAGCGAGGCACGTGCTGCTAACAGATAATATAATAGTATACATACAAAAATCAACAGCATGTGCCTGCCAATTCACGAGACACATTTGGGTTAACATTTATTTATCAAGGCTCCACCTTTTCTTATATTAATTTCATTGTGAGACCTCTTACTATTGCTATTTATTCAATTTGGTCCAATATATTGGTGTTTTTTTATTTAATTTAATTTTAGAGACCACTTTGGGTTTTTTATTTTTTTATTAGACAAAAGATTGGATAACGTATTAGTTGGTTTGTTCGTTTGTTTATTTAATGATTCATATGGGTTACATCATTCTTTCAATCATTAACTTTTTATTTATTAGTATTATCATGATTTTGATTTAATAACTTTTAAGTCAAGAAAATATTTTATGATCTCGATTTCTCGCATGGTTAGTTGCGTGAAATTTTAACTCGATAGGTGAAGTGTGAATCATGTTGAGTGGTAGTCGTCGATAATAACGTATAGTGATATTCAAAAAAAGGAGAAATAATTAAAAAAAAAAAAGAATAAAAAGAAAATATTGTTCATTATTGTCAAGTGGGCTGTTCCTTCCAGCTAGCCTTATTAACGATGAGAAATTTAGGTTAAAATTAATTAAAAGAAATTTTCGTATTTCCGTTTCCAGCTGTCATCCATTTGATTTCTTTTCCCAATTCATTCACCCACCTGTCAGACACTTTATACTTTTTCTGTGCTGTACCCTCTGTTTTTCAATTCATTTTTTTTTTCTAAAATTTTTATTTTAATCATATATTCTTCAAAATCATTATTTTTCACAAAATCTATTTTTTTAAAAAAAAATCTACATAAAAAAACCTTAAAATTCGATGAACCCTAATCTCAAAACATTTTGTTTAACATGATGGGTCCCATAATTCAACCGTTCAAAGAGGTTAAGCCCCGTTTGGCCCCCATTTTTTCTCATTATATTACATTAATTTTTTCTCTCTTCATTTCAATCAAACATTCATCAAATAAAATAATATTACACACAATCTAAAATTTTTTTACCACACATTCTCCCATCAATCACTGTTTAAAAAATTTTCAACCCCCAAAAATGGGCCAAACAGGGGCTAATATGTAGACCGTGCCTCGGCCCTCGGGTGGACACCGCCCCAAGCTTGACATTAAAACCTTATTTAATACCGATTAAAATTTAGATTTTAATTTAAATCAAAGTCATTAATTCATTTCAACAACATATTTTATCAACTAGGCTAGTTGCTAGGCTTTTTCTTGAGTCGAACATATTAAGCCCATGTACGACAACCATTAAAATGATTTTTAAAATAGTAAATTTTTGAAAAATGTGTGATTAAAAAATAAGAAAAAATTTAAAATTTACACGCAAAATATTTTATTACGAAAATGAGTTTGAGAAATTTATTTATTTTTGAAATAATGATATACAAACGGGAGCTAAGTACAATATTAAACTCTGTGCAAAAATACAAAATTAAAGTAGAATTAAAGAGCGTATATGTTGACTTTTATTTACAACGTTGAGCTGTCAAACAGAACAGAAAAATGAATAATTCAGCACTAAAATTGAAATTAATTATACGAGCAGCCCACACGTGTCAACTCTCACCGACAATTTATAGACGATAGAGAAACAAGAAGCAGATAACGCGCACTAAAAATCGGCGATTTTTCGGTGGAGCCGATTTTTCCGGTTTCCATTCTCCTCCAGGTTCTTTAAGCTCCGAATCGCCAATATATCGCCGTTTTTAATCTTCAAAATCGTTTCAATCCCATCTTCTGAACCTCCACAGCCCAAAAAAGAAGCTAAATAAGTATTACAATTTTGAACTGGAAATCCAAATTAATTGCAATATATATATATCAAGAAATGCTGTCAATGCTATATTAGGGAGTTACTGAGTAAGTATACCTGTGGGCTTTGGGGAATGCTTGAACTGAGCCAAATCTGGACCCAAAAGCACAGCAAAAAGTAGTTAAGATGAAAATAAGCAAAAAGAAGAAGAAAAAAAGTGAAAAAAAAAACTCATAAAATTGCTTACCATTTGGAGAAGGGTTGTGGGATGAGAGATAAAGAACGAGGAAGCAAAAGAGTGTTAATATGGGAATAAAGTGAATGTATTTCTCAGGAGATTTGGGGTTGAGTTTCAGGGTTTTGTGCTGTTGTTTTTCTTCTGTGATTAGGTTGTGGGATTCAGAAGCCAAAGATTCATCCTTGTGTATGTGGAGATGAAGCTTTGAAGCAGGTGAGCCCAGTGACTGTCTGTGCATGTTTGCTGTAGAGAGAGAAGAGAGAGTGTTTTAGAGAGAGAGAGAGACAGAGAGAGAGAGTGTGTTGTGACAGATATATGAAATTGTCTTGAGGATGAAATGGTCCAATAGCTTATGCTTAAAGCTATAGAAATTGATTCCCCCAACGAGGAAAAAGTAAATTTACCTTACTTAAAAGTAGGAGACGTTTGGCTAAAGTCTTGAAACGAAAAAGTAAGTAACGACTTACTTTAAAAGTTTTATAACAATTATTATTCAACCTTATACTCCCTAGAACTTTAAATCATCGTCGAACTTTAAATCTTGTTTTAGTTATACAATCATATTTTTCAACTATCCAACCTTCAAAGAAAAAGGAAAAAAAACAAAAAAAAAAACGTGGCATTAACGTTTTGATGTAACTCAAATATCACACATGTTGGGTTATATCAATGAACAAAATAATGATGTATGATTTTCATCAAAAAAAAAAATGAACAGCTGAGTATACTAGCTATATAATTGAAACGAATATGATAGTGAAATGGGCTATAGCAATTACTCCATGTTATTATATTGAAGCATATAATAGGTTGAAGATCATGAGACATTTCATATGAAAGAAGATGTCGTTTATTTAGCAGAGTTTTGGACAGTTTTTAACCTTTTCACCTAGTCAGGATTTTCAAAGGCGGGACGAGATTAAGAAATTCCTATTTCACTATTCCATTTAATTGCTTGTTATTCTCTAATATTATTTTATATTGTTTAAATACGATTTAAACTGAAAAATATAAACATAAAAAGATTTAGGACGAGTTCGTGAAACTTGGGGCAATACGAGGAGGGTCGAGGGTGGGGAATTTTTTTCATCCCTAATGAAGGAGGGCCAAGATAATATAAAATTGGAAGGTAAAGGGTGTTAATGTTAAAAATTAAAAATTAAGAATTAAGTTACTATAATGGTCATAGATTAGAGACTTCCACTCCAAATTTCTCCTTCTTCTTTTCCTTCTATTTTTATAATTCACTAATATATAATGGGAAAGAATGGTAAACTACAAAGTCTTAAATACGAGATTTGATAAATTAGTCATAAACCAAAATTTTGGAGAAATCAGGGATTAATGGGTTTTTAAAAATAAAAAATAGAAAATGAGAATTAATTAACCAAAATAGTGGCATGTAATTATGGATTGTGACTATGATAAAATGTTCTCTCTCCAATTCCAAAATTTACATTAATATTATGAATCAAATATTGTGACTATTGTGACAAATATTTTTAATTAGAAATTGGCTTTGAATAAGATTGCGAACCATGTAGTAATATTCAAATGTGTTGACCAAAATTGTGATTTTCATTGTACATAACATGAAGGGTTAATTATGTCAATGGTCATTATATTTGAAGCAAGTATTCGAATAGTCACTTAAGTTAATTTATTTCGCTGGTTTTAACTATTGAAAACCTTGAGTAACTGTTAGCATAAGAAAAGTACTTTAACTATAATTTGAATACTCGCTCAAAAGTTGTGTGACAATAGGCGTAATGGGCCCTAATATGAAATATCCATCTTATATAGGTGATTTTTGAAAGGGATGGTGTTTTTATTGTCACAATTTTCTTTTCCACTCTATTGATGAATTAGTTGTGAAATGGTTAGTGTACGTGTGATGTCACTTTAAATGATTGAATGTGCTTTAATTATTTGTAATATGTAGATGTCATTTCTATCTCTGTGAAAAGTGCTTTTCACGGGCCTATTCCCTGTTTGGCAATTATTATTTCAAATTCTTTAATTTTTATACTCATTTTCAATCAAACATTTACACAATAAAATATTTTATTCTTAAACTAAAACTTTTCATTACCTTTTAACAACATATTCTCTTACAAAACTCTATTTCTCAAAATTAATGGCCATCAAATAGGCCATATGTATTTTTTTTAGGATTCTGTAAATCAGCGTTGTTGATT
>CAIGRN010030719.1:0-20363 GCA_903798345.1 Fraxinus anomala
AAAACCTGATTTTTGTAATATGAAAATTGATTCAAGATTTTTGAAAATGGTAATTTAAAAGTAAGGGTGGGTGTAATTTCCTCATATTATTATATATAAACTATATAGAGGGATAGATTTAGGGGGGATTGGGCCGGGTTGCAGCCCAGTCCAGCCCCTGACCCATTAATTTTTTTAGTGTAAAAAAAAAATATTTTTCTCGTAATTTTTTTTTTTAGTGTGTAAATTTATATTTTTCTACATATTAGTCCGACTCCATCTCTATATATACACACACATACATGCAGATATAAACATACACGTAATATTACCATTTCAAAAATGACTAGGATTATGTGAAAAAAAGATGGATAATTAGTGTTTTGACCAAAATGTTATTGGACAAATCCCACTTATGGATTGCATACGATCATTTGACGAAGCAAATGAACAAAATGAGACTGTATGGATGATTTGTCCAAAGAATGATCGATCTGAGTGTCCAAATTTCAAAAGTAAAATTGTATGAAACGTTTATTCAATTAAAGCAAACGATGGAAATATTTTGTACCATTTACACTCATTTGACTAAAAAATTTAGTCAATTGTAGAATACGTGAGTAAATAACACATTAATTCGTAGCTCCGTATGGGATTTAATAATATACTTTATAGATAGTGGAGTATTAATTAAATGGACTTCGAAATAATGAAGCATTATTTTTCACCAAATTCCAAAAGTGTGTTCTTATCTTTAAAACCTTTTAACAATATTCACAACATATTATTTTCTACTATATTTTCATGTACTTTGATATGATATTTTCTCTCTGTATACAATTTTTTTTTTTTTTTTGGCCAAGATGATGATCATATACACAGTGTGACAGTGATGCAATGACACTGGGATTTGGTTCTCGTGATTCTAATAGAGTGAAAGATCATGAACATATTTATCTGATTTGATTAATAAGTAATATCGATGAAAATAATATTGAAAGATTCCTGTAAAATTAATAGTATGTTCAAGAGAAGGAGTTTCTAAAGTAATTGTTTGTTCCTGCTTCGATTACTATCGGTGGCATAATACGATATTGAAATCTCAAGATAAGTAAAAGATCGACAATCTAGATATTTTTTTATTTTTTATAATAAAAATAAATATTACATTTATTTGACCTCAATATTTTCATAGGAAGATGGTAAAAAATGTCTATATCAATGAGTATATTACTCTTATTGTTAAAATGTAAGTAACACTTTGAATCAAGATGATAGTTTAGAAATCTTAGGTAAAGATGATATTACCACCTCCCACCCCATCCAAAAATAAAAAATAAAAAATGACGAACCAATTCTAGTACAAGTTACAAATAAATNTTTTTTTTTTTTTTCATTTTGGATTGAATTTCTAACATTCCTTACTCGAATTATCTTTTTTAATTAAAGTTATGATAGGTATAAATTTCATTTGCATTTTTGCTTAAAAAGTCAATAAAATAATTATTTTAATTATTCAAAAATAATTTTATATCTAAACCAATAGTTGACCAACTCTCCAAATTCTAAAACTTGAAAAAACTGAAAGCTTTGATATCACTTGTTCGAATTTGGCAGGCAGATTCAAAACATTACTTTTCATTTCTCCACACTAGTTTGGTCCTTTTTGAAAAAGAGAAAAAATCATTAGTAAGAGTTTAACTATTACTTATTTCAAAATTAGGATAAAAGGTTTAAAATTTAATCAGATATTTATATGAAATAATTAATTAAAATATACTAATGGCCCACTTGCATGATATTAGTTTTGAGAAAATTTCATATAAGTATCACTTATTTCAAAACTAAAAATAAAATTTTAAATTTAAAAAATCAGATATTAATTAAATTTTATTTATGAAATAATTAATTAAAATATATTTTTATTAATTAAATATATTAATGTCACAAATCCATATAATTTGGTCACAAATTCTCGAATCAATTGATTATAACTTTTTGTCGATCACAATTCAAAAAATTTATAAGACACAATTTATTTATCGACCACAAATCAATTTTTCTTTATAGATTTCAATTTATTCATCAGTCACAAAATCAAAATGTTTATAAGACACAATTTATTTTATCGATCACAAATTATAAATTTTATAAGGCACAAATTATCAAATTAATTTATCATAAGTTAGTTCTCAGTCACAACTTATAAATTGTGAGTTACAATCACATTTTTAAGTCACATGTTATATATTGGTCATAAATTACCCAATTTATTGTTACATTCAACTAATTTATTGGTCACAAACACGCTTGGTCCCAGTCGACCGTTGCCACCACCAACACCACGATGCCACCACCATCGCCTACATCACAATTGTTTATGACCACCACCTCATCACTGCCAACAACGCTAGATCCACCACCACACCAGCGCCAAAGTCCACCTACACTACCGCCAGATCCTCTGCACCATCGCCAACAATAAACACCCCAAAAATCAACAAAATTTGATTGCCTCCGCCAACGCCACATGAACCGTCGCCTCCAGTGCTGCCATCACCGTCAATACCTCGCTATAATTGCCATTAATACCACCACCATCACCATCACCCTAACCCTAAAACCACCAAAACATGAAAACCACTACAACTCATCCAACAATTAAAAGAAAAAAAAACCACCAACGCAATATGTGCCGCTGCAGCCACAATTTGTGCCATCACCATCGCGATCTATGTCGCTACAACAACGATCTGCAGAGCCTCTGGTGGTGCTCTCAATGAGGAACAACTTTACCCGAGGTCTGCAGAGCTTCGGCGATCTAGGTCGTTGCTAGCACGATTTGCAGTCAAGAAATGACTTCAACGACGGTGCTCACAGCGAAGGTGGTAGAGCGATGCTCTCTGGTGGTGGAGCTCTTTGGCGGCAAAGATTGACGGTCACAAAGATGGATGGAGGGGGGGTCCCCACACACCGATTTTTTTTTTTTATTTAGAAAAAAAATTATGTAAAAAAAAAAATCATGTGTAATTTTATTTTTTTCTTATGTATTAGACCGATCTGTAATCTCGTCCTAAATCCGTTCCCGTTGACGGAGAATGTATAGAGTTGGGAGAGGAAAATAAGAGAGAAAGGGTGAGATATAGAGAGAGGATGGAGAGAGAGGAATGAAGATAAATTTAGGGTTTGTAGGTGAGTAGGTGGATGGGGTATGTTAATTAATTTAATTTTATAATATTATTATTGATATTAAATTTTTTTAATTATATCTGATTTTTTAAAATAAAAATTTAGATCTCTTAATTATGAATTGCGATCTTGAAAACACTTAATCCTTGTAATTTCCAATTTGAGAAATTTCTTCAACGTATAATTTGCACGTAATTTTCGTGTGTGTGGCCAATACTCGTTTATACTCTGTAGTTTATACATTCACAACTCACGTATGTCTACTGGCCCGCTTCACGTCCAACCCACCGATGGATCCAACTTGGATTCACTGGGCTATTCCTCAAATATTTGAGTTAAACTTCCTCAAATATGCGAGAAATGTAACATACTGATTACACAAAAAGTTCGAGAAAAAGTTAGTATTACATTTTTGTGCATATTTTTTTTTATTTTTTTTTTTGTTATATGTTACATTTTGAAATACATTCGATACAATATTACATTTGAAAAGATAATAATAAACAGATAAACAAACCACTGCTGACTTTAGATTACTACCATACCCTGTCGAATCCGACACTCTCCACCACCACCAACAGCTTCACAAAGCCTACACACATTGGATCTGGTGGTCTTTATAACAAATCATGTAATAGACTGTTACATTCATCCCACTATTTTTCACCACCACCACCACTACATTCGCTGCCAGCCATCTATTGACAACCAAGCTCTACAGAGCATTGTGCACACACTCCAGCCTTCCAGTGAAGGCTGATTGCCTCTAACTTTGATTCCTCGTATTTCCCCTTCAAACATGTTGATGGTCGTGATTGTAGTGGTGATCGCGTCATTGTAGTGATACAATCATGCTAGTGTAGATTTGGTGATGATGAGTGGCAAAGGATCGGTAGCAATGCAAATCTGGTGGTTGTAGGTCAAAATAATGGCAGAGGTGGGTACCTCAGTGGCATTGCTGATATGGCGGTGGAGCGAATGATCAATGGTGGTGTATATCTCGTTGCAGTGTAGTATTGCTAAGGTTTGAAATTGATTTTTTTTTTTTTATTTTTTTTTTTTTTTAATTTCTGGTCCTCGTGAACCAACCATCTGTAAAATCTTAACCTACCATTATTTATGGTTGGCTTGATTAAGAACCAAGACCAGTTTTTTTTTCTTCAACAATGAAATAATCCTTATTCTCATCATATGAATACACCAACAATCTAGAATATTTACCAAATCCTTGCTTTCATACGGGAAATGATTGCAAATTTGATATCTGCAGCTAGTAATGAACAATCATAAACGTCAATTCTTTAGAGGGCAAGTGTATTGGTGCGTCATATGGTTGGAATTAAAGGACAAAAATATAGCTACTTCATATTCTTATATATGAATCCACTACATTGCTACAAGAAAAACACGAGCCTAGGACCAGGACAAAGATTATTGAACTGTACACCACCGTATTGTTCCTACATATAGAAACAGCAAACAAACTTGACCCACTTCACCAAGACATTGCGAGTATTTAACTTAGTTGTCGTCATGTATATAAAAACTCAAAAACTTCCTAGTGATATAACATCTAATGCTGCGTGTTTTTGCCTATTTCAAGTACAATCCTTTGTGTCCGTATCAATGCTAGCAGACTTTGAGTACCTAGACAGTTGATCTTTTGCTTACCATGAGATTTCAGTATTGCAGTATGCCACAGGTGTTTAATATAGTAATCGAAGCAGAAGCATGAACAGAAAATAATCTGGAAGCTCTTTTTCTTGATTATACCACTTCATTTACACGAATCAATACCTGCTGTTTTCACCTGTAGGACTTCAAAATAAAATTAAACTGGTGGAAATCCTCCTAAAAAAATTAAATACTTTTTCCAAAATATAATACCTTTTGCGTTTGCTTTTCGACGTTGTAGAAGAGGAAGGATTACTGTGCCAGTTCCGCTTCCTTTGATTGATGAACCAGTTATTTATCTGCTTTAATTGCAATCCCGTTTCCTGAACCAATCTTGCCTTATCTTCCTCCTGGAAAGTACAAATTAACCACAGGTAAATGAGCTTGGACGGACATACACTTTTGTAGCTATTGCTACCAATATGGTAAAAAAAAAAATTATTAAGGTCTACCATAGAACAAGATGAAGTCAAATTTTGATACTTACTGTTGGGTATGGCCACTTGGAATGTGATTGCCACCAAGCTTTTAACACCGAGGTCGTATCCCCGGGGAGCTTTCCTGCCCTTCTCTTGCGTAAAATTTCCTCTCTGATGTCCACAATCTTTTCCTTGTAACCCTATTAGGTGAAGAAAGAAAAATGCGAGGATTGGTTGAATGAACATTGATAAATGAGTGTTGACAAAAGTCAAGTAGCTAACCTGTTTTAACTCGTGCTTTAGCTCTTGCCTTACACGCTCCATCAATGATCTTTCACTCTCCGTTGGGATCAGCGGACCAAATCCCATACTGTCAGGACCATCCATACTTCCATCAAACAAGTTTGTATCACTGTCTACCTGGTCGTCATCATCATCAGACATCGTGGCACCTGTCCCATCTCCTGGCGAAACTCCTGTTCAAAGAGACATAAAAAAGTAAACTTCTTGCTTTAAACATTTCTTCCCTAATAAAAAAAATAGCTGCAAGGATTAAATGTACTAGGTTGAAAAGTATAACAAATATGGAAAAGCCTATGCCTATTATCGGTATGGGTAATCCCCAATCAGGAGTGGAAAGGTAGAAGATGAGGACAAGATCAGTTCATGGCATAATTGAAACTAGAATATGACGATATCCCAATTAAGGCAATCACAGATTCAATTGATGACATTGAAAAAATGGGATTGATACCATGATCGACACAGGGATACAAGCATATTCAACAATATCTCTAGTCAAGGTCTGAAAAGTTATGGATGAGTCCATATAGCTCTGCCTAACAGTACCAACAGAAGCTACTGATTCTGAAATGTGGTATACGAGTTGGCAAAATTTTGAAATGAGCCTCTTTGGACAGATAAAGAAATAGTGTAATCCTTGCCTGTTAAACTTTGCAAGGATTGTTCAATCTCCCAGCAAGCCATAACAGCTTCCATTGCATGAACACGCACATGCTGCTGTAGTTGTTCTTTGAATGAACATAGCAGTAAGACATAATGTGTCTACATAAGAAAAAAACAGAAGATAAACGTAAGTCGATTGTTGGGGAATAAAAAATTAGATGTATTACTGGATTGTCCGTCAACATAGCATATTCTGTAGGTTGTAACTATGTTTTGACTAATCCTGTAACAAAGATATTACTATAGGCTGAAATTTAACTTGAAGCACAGTCAAATACATCTTTATCACTTAATTATTTCAAAGCTCTGATTTTTGGGGAAACTAATCCATCTCCAACAATAAGATATTCAGTAAGGCAGACAATCAGAAAACCTAATACTTCCTTCTATGTTAGTTGAGTCTGCGCAATTATTATATTGTGCCCACATTATCTTATTTATGGTTACTGGGTAAGCATATGTAAAAAGAAGCTGCAGAGAGAAAATATGCACCAGCATATATAGGAATGTATCAGCAATTTGCTTGGACTTGGATCTTCCCATATTTGAGGCAGGAGAGATGAGAAAAAGGAAAGATAATGGAACCATAAATTATTGCAGTAGAGCTTTGTCTCCTTGTAACGAAATATGAATTGGAACCCAAAACATGAGAAGCTCAACACACCAAATTGACATAAAATAGGAACAATTAGACAAGCAAGTCAAATTTCATGAAAGAAATTTATTCATAGATTGGCTCAAACATGCAAGAGCATAGGAGAACCCAGGAACCATCAAACGACAACTAAGACTAGAAATATTCCCCTTTTGGTACTGGAGAAGGGTTGGGAAGAGGCAGAAAATTAAGGACCCAAAACTTTTTACCCAATATGTTTTATGGTATGAAGCACCGCTCTTAGGTATATATAGGTAGTGCATATCTAGGCATTCATAAACATTCTACATACTCTGCCATAATATCAACTAGTTTATCAAGAAATACCGTTCTTACAGATGAAAGTACAAAGTCACAGAAAATTCATCAACAGAATTATATAGCCAGAGAAATTTCAAACATTGTTCTCTCTGCAAACGGAACCAGCAAAGACACAGAAATGGAAATATATTGAGTGAACTAAGATCGAAATCATTTTCTATAGTAAAAAAAAAATAAAAGCAGAAACCTGAAGGACCCACAGAAACATCTATAAGAAGTCAACTTAATAAGATAAACATTTTTGCACCTTCACTTCACTAGAAAATTATGCATCTCAAGATTCGGCTGGAGTAAAAAACCGAATTACACTATCAATTAAATGTGGCACACAGACTGGTAACTGTGAAGATATGACCAAGTCTGGAAGAAGTCACCATGCATGTACTCCATTTTTGTTGCATGAACACTTCAACTGGGGTAGTGTGTCTTTGTTGGACACGTGTAGAATACCGACAATTCTCGAACACTCTATCATGGTCACTTTTTCTTTCTTTATAAGAAATATACATTTTTTAACTCAAAAATTATTATTAACTAATAAATAAGTGCTCGTATTTAAAAGATTTTCAACAAGAAAAATTAATAACAAGTATAAGACTACATTTATTTTATAAAAGAATTTTAAAGAATTTAATCAACATATCAACAACATGTCATGTTAGTAATTTTATGAAAAATTGTGTGTCGGCGTGTCCAACAGTGTCGTGTCAGACAAACTTGTCCGTATCGGTGCATCATAGTCATTTTCTCTCGAAATTCTTATATGCAAGTTCAAATCCTCTACAATGGTCTCTCTTTCTGATTCTGTCGAAGTCTCTCTTCATGTCGTAAGACTCGGAAAATATTTCTTGAGGGGAACTACATAAGAACATTCATTCTTTTAAACAAATATAATAGACACTGATATTTACAAAAAGAATCCAACATGTCGAGCTTGAGGTTATGGCCTGAACAGTGGCATATACCAATAGTTGCTGATTATTAGAATAATCGCCGTTTAACTAGAAATTTGTTGCCTTTTATGGAGAAGCACCCCCACAAGATTTGAGGAACTCGTACCAATTTTTTTGCAACGGTCAAAATGTTAAATCTTAAAACAAGTTCCTACTTCTCAGAAGAAGCTCTAAGTTCCAAGCCTTTTTATCTTTACTAGAGTGTTTAAGAGGAACTTCTCAGACTGGACTTCTGAAATTATTGTATCCCTCGATCAACCAGTCCTGGAACACAATTGACCTCAGTTAACCTCCCCATATCGAGAACTATGCCCTTGTGAATATTAAAATCTGTTTGCTATTTGCTTATATATCTTTTACAAGGCTAAAAAATTTGAAGGGTTGCTCAATTAGTCAGATCTTTGGTTTGCTCCCCAATAGTCACCGTTTCGAGTCCCTTCAAGGCTACTGAGTTGAGTACTCGATCTTAAACTTCAGGGCCCGTGAAATTAGTCGAGGTGCGTGTAAGTTGGCCCGGATATCCACGGTTATAAAAAAACAAGGCTAAAAATTTAAGACGGAGTTCTTTATATGAAATTATAGAATACACTCAGGGGGTCTGAGGTAGCAAAAATTCACAATAAATTCATAAACAAGACAAAGTTGAAGCAAGACAGAAAATTCAGAATTGGAATGTAATACATAACAGAGAAACAAAACTCTGAACCACACCATCAAATCCCTTCATAGTTTATCACGAAACAATAGAAACCCACGATTTTCTCTCCCTCATAATTCTCATAAGTGAATTAAGTAAAATTCAAAAACTTCAACTAAATATGATGTTTAAAAAATAAATAGTAATATATTAAAAGAAGGGAAAATAAATTTTACCATAAACTGATCAAGCTCCTTATCGCCACCAAGATTTCCATGGCCAAGGGCGGAGTATTTGGCCACAACTTGCTGTGACTGTGCGAGCTGTGCATCAATCCTTGGTAGCTGATCCACCGGCGTGGCTATGCGCAAGCATGCCACGTGGGCCGATAACAACTGCTCGTATAATGGATGCGATAAAATTTCTGCTTTGTACCTCGCATTATGCCAATTCATCACTCCCTCGCCGGTGGCGCCACCTCCACTCTCCGTTAGGTCATTGTTATCATTCGTGCTATGGTTGTTGTTATTGTTATTATTGTTTACATCGGCGGATTCATGAGAAATTGCAGCAGCGATCATCGAATCATTGGACACCTGAACATCCTCCCTCACATCGCTGACATTCCGCTGCAAAATTGACCGCGAAAGCCACTGATTGTTGGGCACCTGCAACGCCGCTGCAGCAGCAGAGGGGGAGTCAGAGTTAGTTTGTAAGTTGAGAAAATTCCCTTCTCCACTGGTCGAGAACTGGCCCTGCTGGCGGAGAATCGCACTGTTCAGCCAAGTAGGCGGTGAGTGGTGGTGGTGGTGCTCCGGCGGCTTTTCTTCCACCGGAGAATGATCCCCCAGATGTTCGGGGAGTATATTACGCAAAACCGATGAATTCTGGCTTAAATGTTGGTCTGAAAAATGCTGTAAAGCCATTTCTCGCGACAAATGATTTGGAAACGCCATCAATTTACAAGCCCGCAAACATAATATCTCTGTATTGTATGTATTTCAATATGACGACCCAGTTTCCATCATGATATTACAAGTATATGGTATATATCTCAAAATTATAATATAGGGAAGTTTAAGATATCTAACTATGCGTGTTTTGTGCGTGAAAGATGAATGTCAACGACAGGATGATGAGAGAGAAAATTGTGAAGTAGCCACCTGCTCTCTCATGCGCATAGAGAGACAGCGAAGGAGAGATATTAGTATATTAGTTAAAAAACAAAAAAAAAATAATAATGTGCATATACGGTGCCTATGCTTAAAGATACAACGAAGGGAGGTTTGCGAGAGTGATTTTTGTAGAGAGATATCAGATAAATTGCGTAGGGGTGAAAGTAGAAGATGAAAACGGGGTATATGTAAAGTGGTTTACCGTTTACTGAGTGGAAGGGAACAGCTCGGGAAACTGCTTTTCTACCCTTTTTTTCGAAGAAAAAGGTGGGGGAAATTTCGCGTGTGCACGCTCAAGTTAACTATGTATACATAATTTTTTATTTATTATTATTATTATTAACTTATGCTTTGATTTGATTCCTTCAAATTAGACATTAACTTTTACAATATATTCATGATCATTAATTAATTTTTTACATATTTTGTTGGACTATATACTATTTCTCTTACTATTTTCATATAAAAATAAATCTTTATGTACGAGTCAATTCATCGTAAGTGTTTGAAAATAGACAATTTCAGTAAAGAAAAATGGTGAGCCGTGCTGAACCAAGCCTCACTTCGATGAAGTGAGTCCGATAGCACCAGCTCACCCCGTAAAACACCCTTTTGCGATTTCTTTTGCTATCTAGAATTGATTTGGTATTTACATCTATCTCCATAATCTAAAACTATTCTTACACTTTTTCTTATCGGCCTATGATCAAATGATGTTTGTATTGATTGATATTGCTAGTTTGAATTGGTTGAATTGCCTATCTATGGATGTTGGTTATCTTCTCTTATTCTGATTATCAATATCTCGTAATCAAATAACGTCGGTATCCATCTATGTCAATATCTTCATTTGATGATCATTATTGGCGTATGGCCAGGTGGTTCGCTAGCGATATAGCAAGATTTCTATCTCTACTCATCCTTTTATGGTCTAATTATTATTTTAACTTTTTTAGTTTAATCTTAAATTTCAAGTTCAAGTTAAGCTATTAGCATTTAAAATGTAATTAAATACCACGTATTAATAATAAAATGTACTAATTAATTAATTAATTTTGTGTCGACGATAATCATAAGACAAACTAGGTCCTCTAATCAGGACAATGAATTTAATTATCAAACTTCATTACGTTGTCCAATTGTTTGATTTAACAATTTGATAAGAAAAGGATTGATAAACAATGTTAATAAATGCCAGCAAGTAACTGCCGTATTCCAATACATAGTATGATTCTATCGCTAATGACAAATTGTTTTGTTTACCAATTTCTTTCACACATCAACAAAAGAAAAAAAAATAAATTACCCATCCGATCTCAGTCAATTAAGTACTAAACAGGGAAAGCTCGACCCTAAGTTTGAGGGTTTCACTTAAATTTATTTAGCGCAAAAATTTATCTATGTCATCACGTAACATTATCAAATTTGTTCAGAAGTCTTTATCACGTATTATAATCGGTGAAAAGTCTCAATCTCGATGTGGTTAAGAACTGAAAATCACATCTACGATCTCGATACAAATGCGAAAATGTATACCCTAAATCACAAATTATAGAAATATGGAGGGAGAATTGTATAAAAAAGAATTTGAAGGAAAAACTGGCGTCATTAGAAAAAATAACCCAAAATCGTAAAGAATAACGTTATTTATCATTATGATGATGGAACATCTAAAAATTTATGTAGGATAATGAAATTGAATAATTTAATTTTTATGAGAAAAAAAGAAATATGAGAAATAATAAATTTAGATGTTCTATAGTATAAACAGGATTACTCAATCATAAATTGTGTCGGCCCGCACTCCACCACTCACGGAGGAAAGGAACACGTGGCAACCAGGCAAAAGAGGGGACCAACCAATCACGCGCGAGGAGTCCACCAATTAAAGTCTGCCAGGTGTAAATTAAGCATTGTGGGGACCATGGGCGGTGTGGTGTGTGGTCCCACTTATCCTGTTATTTGGGTCCACAATTTGCTGCAAATGGTAAACTGGTGCACCAGCTCCACAGGGGAAAATATGGTCCCCTACTTATAATGTTTGTGCAAAAATTTCATGGTCCCCTACTATTTTTGTTGCCCTAGGCTGGGTGGTGTAACAGTGCCGTCAGGCGAACGGCGGTACAACGCCCGGCGCCACCACCAGGAGCTTTAATTACCAGCCATTAGTTCACTCTATTTAAATTAAAATTCTTTATTTTTTCATATTTATTTTCAATCACGTTCAAGTAATAAAATATTTTGTAAATAAGCTCAAATTATTTTTCTTACTTTTTAATTACACATTTTCGAATTACTATTCAAAACATTATTTTTCCTCAATTTCTCTTTATAATGACCATCAAACATAGTCTAAAATTTTAATAACTGTGAAAGTCATGAAGATATTCAAGTACTTCGTGCTCGAATTTTAATTTTCCTATCGTATAGTATTGTGCTAGACCGGCTTAGGGCATTTTTACTATTGCAATAACATAAAAGTGATTTTTTTTTTTTATGATTGATTGTTCGCAACAATGTATGTTTAATAGTAGAAAAAATTATGAAAATTATGTTTTTTTTTTCTTTAGAACGTGTGGTTGCACTTTCAAACAAGGGCTAAATTGTTTTTCATGTATTGGTTTTGTTTCTAATTGTTTCTTCTAGGCTAACGGTAGAGATCGAAGTTCGCCTTTAAATAGAGTGAACAAAAAATATTATCAACTCGATCAATCAAAATTTTTGAAATTGTTACCGAATAAAAAGTTTAGAAATTATTTGATTTAAGTTTCCATAGTTAAAAATCACTAGAAATCAAATCCAACTAGTTTGCCCAGTTACTTACTTTATCCAAGATATATTATTTGCAGATCATTGTGCTTCAACAGATTTACTTGCTAATTGGCTCCATTGGCTATTTAGGAAAATATTAATTAATTTATGATAATATTTTTCTTGCTTAAAGTTCAAATTTTGTAGTAGAACCTTGTGTTAATTTATTAATTTAAGCTTGTATTCAAAGAAATTATGGTTTATATTTAGAATGTTTCAATTTAAATGTTATGGTGCAATTTCAACCAATATATTTATTTTGAAACCAAATTAAACTGTAAAAAAATTGTTTTGTTTAGTTTGGTTTAGACTTTTACCAAATCGTTTGAAATGGTTCGATTTGAAACTAATTCAAAATTTGTCCGAA
Organism: Fraxinus anomala; assembly: GCA_903798345.1. Classification (NCBI taxonomy): domain Eukaryota; kingdom Viridiplantae; phylum Streptophyta; class Magnoliopsida; order Lamiales; family Oleaceae; genus Fraxinus; species Fraxinus anomala. The sequence goes on from CAIGRN010030719.1 coordinate 13,147, forward strand.
CCAAATCGTGTTACCTCTACATGTAAAACGTGTAATGTGATTTATGTAAAAATTAACTTGACGTTGGCATAGAATTTCACCTAAATACACGATAATGCAATCAATCAAATATTCTAAAAATAGTTGCTAAGTAGGCAAACCGATAGATTAGATAATAGCAAGAATGCTAGTGTCTATGGTGTGAAATGAGTTGTTTTTATTAATAAGCATTGAAATTGTTGGAGGATGTTCTTGATGTACGAGAAAGCATAAAAAATAGAAAAATAAGAACACGATTCAAATTCATTGCTTTACGTGAATATCGAGAATCGATAGTCAATACTCTTTGATTCATGCACGAATTTCGAGTAAATATTCCTTTGGCATGGTTGTACCCTACAAATTGAACGGTCAAGGCCTCAACGTGACGGCTCAAAGTTGTGTTCTCATCATATCGTATTGCTTTATCCAATAGTATATCATGGCAAGCATTGTTCCGTTCCCTCCAAGCCATATCGACATTAACATTTAAGGCTCTAATATCAAAGGGTACTGCAAGATGACAATACAAAAGAAGGATTCAAGAGAAACCAGAATAACATTCAATATCTTTATACTAATCAAATAAAAAACTCCCCTACAATGGCTGCTGGAATGAGATCTCAAACATACTTAGACACCTAGAAGTTCAATGGCCAGTCAACAGAAAATAAGTTATAGAACACAATTTTTTAAACAAACAAAAAGTAAAGGAATGTGAAAAAGGCAAGATTAACAATGTGCTGAAAACTGTGTACAATTACTTTTTTGTTGAGATTTGTGGATTGTTGTTTTCGTGACGGTGTCACTGTCATTTGTGGCTACATCAGTTCTTATTTTTAAGAAACTTGCTATTTTTTAAAAGCATATTTTATAATTTAAAGAACGTTTATAAATTTAGAAAGTAAAATTTTTTAAATTACTCCAACAAACTCTTTATTTTTTAACTCTTAATTTTACTACTCCCAAAAAATATTTTTTATTTTACTATTTTTTATTTTCACTAGCTTTTCTTCAAATTATTATATTATTTTCTTCCATTAAAATACGTTGAACGTATTTAATTATAAAGAGTGAAACGTTAACTTGAAAAGTCTTTTGATGCAAAATTTTAGAAGTCGAGTCTTTCAAATATAGAGAATCTTATGTTTAAATACAATCTGGAAATATTCTATGACATTGGTTACGGCTCTCTCCGTTTTATACATCCCATTTGTAAGATTCTATTATAATACGGGGAGTTTAATCTTGACGTCAAGAGAATTTTTAGAGGGTACGGTGATACATACATTTTGGAGTATACATGCACATTTCGATCAATGAGTCCGACAATGTTGTCCCATACTTTTTATTTAACGTACACACAAACTAGTCCCATTATTTCGAGTTTGAGTCAACGGAAATCCAATTCCTTCCTGCTGGATTCCATCTAACTGTAGTTCCGACAGACATGCAGCAGTTGTTTCAGATTTACACAAATGATTTTTTTTACCAGTTAAGCTGCTCAAACCGGGAAAGTTGACAGGATTGAGTGACGTGGCTCTTTTTTTCTTTTCCTTTTTTTTCATTCAATTTGTTAATTGAATGTTCGACACGTGTCCCATATTTTTAAATATGCCCATATTTGTGTAGCAAGATTCGATTTTTTACTGTTACTTTTGAGACGACAATTCTTTTATCCCATCCATATTAAATTATAATGTTATTCATCAATAACAATGTTTTAAAAAAGGTAAAACGCAACTAGACGATAATATCAAGTTTCAAACTTTTACGAACCTAAGTAGATTTGGCGAATTCCAGACTTTGAAAAAGCATAAAAAAGGCGTAAAGTGTGATTATGCAGCAAGATCAAGCTTAGCGCTTGACTTAGTTTGGATAGAACATAAACGTATTTTTCAGAATATTGATCAATAAACGTATAAATTAAATTAATATATTTAAAGGACCCACAGGAGTGACTGTACAAGACTCGTAAACAGTAGTAGATATCCAAAAGAACAAAGCTGGCCCTGTAAAACCAGCACAAACGGCTACTGTCTGAATATAAACTGGGCAAAGGATTGTTTGTCATATGAAATGAAAACTTGTCTATAGGATTATATATATTAATATTATTATATTTGTATTTATCTTTCATAAGAAAAGTAATTAATTAATACCACGTTTCCCTTTTTTGTCACACTCACAAACCCTCTATTTTCTTCACGCGTGCTTCTTCCTTTCCACATCATTTACTTTCTTGGGCTATTCTTTTGTCTGTTTCCTTTGCCCCTCCAATATTCAATTTTATAAATATTACAATACTTGCAACTGTGAATTTTATATATTTACTTCGAAAATTTGCGTTTAATATAAAAATTCGATATAACTCGACAGTGTAATAGTCAAACAGATAAAACCCTTTAGTCATCAACGTACAATATTGCACATTTCTAAGTAGCAAGTTGGTCTCAACATCTTGTACAATTAATCTTCAATGACGAAATCGCTCAAATATCTATTAAATCGTTATGCAACTTTTACATTTGAATAATGCCACTCGAACAGGGCCAAATTCCAGGCCCTGTTCCGGGGGGGCGATGTGGCGGCCTAGAAGGATGTTCAAAAATTTACAGTGTGGCGTAATTTTATTGAGTTTCAAATGATGAGATATGACGATGATTTCAATAGTTTTTATTATTAAAGACGTAACAAAAGGTTATTGATCAATTTACTCTTACCTCTCAAATCTTGACTAGTTTTTTTGGAAAGTATCCATGTGAAGAAATAAGTGATTATTTAAGGGAAACGTGTCAACAAAAATAGGTGATCCGAAAAATAGGAATTTGGGGCGTGGAGCATCCGTCACCTTTGTTGTCAAACGTGGAATCTACGAGTACGTCGCCATCCAAACCAATTATTATTTAACACGTCAATCTTCTTTAGACAACATGGCCCACACGTTCTCCACCAGCCAACAATAAAAATACAACTTTAATAAAATTGGACCGACTCAAACACTACAGATAAAGGGTTTAATTTAAAGTTATTGAAGTGATTAGTGCGTCATTTCCGAAGTGGGTCACTCTTAATTATTCATTAACAATTATGCTATTTTGTGAATTAATTAATAACGTCCTATGTACCCTATGGAATATCGACTATCGATATTTTGAAAATTTATCCGGACATTGGAGTGAAAAAGATGAAGAGTTAGAAGAGATAGAACTAATGTGATGAATTAGTAACTCGAGGGAACTGATCGATTATTAATTTCTTTTAAACGATTCCATTATATTTTTTTACATGTAATTGAAACATTTTCCAATTTTTTTGGTTGAATTAGTTGGGTCGATTCGATTTTCAAAATATTGCTCATAATTATAAAGTTTACCCAAGGGGGAAAAAATCTTACTAATTCCAATTATTCCAATTACGTTTTAGAATATGATGGTTGATTTTGTGGCCGGTTTTGGTAGGTTGGTATTAAATAAATTTAATGCAGGTACGGTATGATAATTTTGTGGAAAATGCTTACATCATGCATACGTAAGCAAAACGTCTTATCTAAGATTTGTCATTTACTAATATGTCATTTTACTGCTAAAACCCCTCAAGTTTAGAATGTGATAATATAGATAGCATATTTTTAGTCAAGGGAAACTCGAGATTATTCCAAGTTGGGGTTCAAATTACATAATACCAACAACTCAGTTGATTTTTAAGTTATTACAAAGTAAGAGTTTCTAACTTTAACTCATCCATTCCCCATTTAATCAGATTCATCTTTCATAAACTCATACACGTTATATTATGATAGAACCTTAAATCTTGTTATTTAAAACAATGAACTACAAATGACAGATAAGCCTTCTAGACTCATGCTCCCCCTGATTCGAATATAAGGAGCACGTTAGATATCATTAAACATTTGAATGCAGGCACCCAAGTGCTTATCGAGAAGTATATGCTAAAACGTGTAGACCAAACAATAGTTGAAGTCAACACTCTCATAATCCATTTTCTCTCTGGGGAATTCGCATCAACTCCACGTTTATTTGAGATAATTAGTTGAAGTAAAATATCCAAGTACATGTTTTATTACTATTAATAATTTATACTCGTAACAATGATACTATTATCCCTTCTTACCATACAATAACTTATTCATGTTGATTAGTCTAGCAGCACGATGCTTGTATTAATCTCCATCAAACTTGATTTTCAATGTTTGGGCTGCTCTCATTTACATCTTTTTATTAAGATATTTTAGTTCGAGCTACCTTTTACTTGTCCATAGATTTAGCAGCAATTCAAAATGTTGTATTCAAGAATCTACTAATTTATTCTTATTTTCAGCTTCCTTAAGCATTTCATCAATTACTATACACTTCCTCATCTATTGGTGCCTAGGTATCTACTCTACGCCTTTCCTCATTTGAATTTTGCCCTTATAAGCTATCCTATGATGCTGCATAATGGATGGATCTTAACATGAATGGTAAATCATATATCTAATCGTCGAATCAAAAAAGTTAGGTACAACCATGTAACTTTGTATCGACTATGTTCATGAGTTGGAGGTAAGTAAACTTGAACCACTGACGTCCAACTCGAGTAAACAGCCGCCTCTCAAGCCCACTCGACTTATTCTACCATTTAGGCCAACGATAAACAATAAACCCTCCCCAACATAGTTTACAACTTTCAACTTATCGTCCTCTCCAAAGAGCAACTCTTATCGAAATCTCACTTTGAATGTACTGAGTAGGAATCTCATTCTAACTAATTATTCTTGTGATTCAAGAGGTTCTAGTTATAGGAGAACAAAGAATGAAGAGCTTTTTCCCCCCCTTTTGCCTAACTCTCAGGTCTTAAAAACTGTGATTTTAAGAATGAGTAATTGTCCTTGGCTAAGTTCTTATATGAGGTATTCAATGTAAAGCGTTAAAACTACAGAAAATTTCATATTTTAGTCTAGTTAGGAAGATCTAAGTTAAAAGTTTTGTCAAGGTGTTGTACATAATTTGAATTTGAGTAATGATATTTATCATCACTATAATGGAATATCGGTATTATCCATCACATTTCTCTCTCTCGTAAAAATTGAACTGTCAAATTTCATTATTTCACATAGACATCATATCACAGATGTTCCATCGTCATAATGATAAATTGTATTATTCTTTGAAGTTGGCTCATGAAGCATTGAATTGATGGGCAATAGCACTGAGTCCGTAGATGAACAAACTTTGGATACAGAAGCTTTATTACACAAAACTTTGGGCAATTCAATTGAAGATAATGCCTAATTCAATGGGTCCAAGCAAGACCTGGCAATGCATGGCTTTTTCCATACCTTTACGAATAGTTTTGAAAAATTGACAAACAGTTTCAATCACAAACTTTTTCAAATGTTTATTAACCTAACTTCAAATTCTTGTTTCATGCTTCAATGCATCAATTTTTAACTGTCAAATTTTACGCGTGACCTTGGCATTGTCCCACAAAAAACGTTATCATCTTATCCGGGCATAGTTTTAATATTTTTTCTTTACCAAAGTACTTATACTTTTTGATATATTCTCGTAAGTCAAATAATTAATTATATCTAGATTAGTCGCTTTAACATGACATTTATATCAGCATATTTGAATTATTTAGAGCATCGAATAATCTATCACATGTTACATTATTCGACTTTACAAGAATTATGCATCAAGTTCTAGTAATTGAAAATTAACGAAAGACTTTAAAATTGAGGATCTTTCGGTGAAAAATAGTGTTGATCCCTCAACTAACTTCTTTTTGTTCTAACAAGGTCAATAAACTTTTTTTTGTTTTTTTTTTAATTGCATCACCACAAAATTAGAGACTGTCCAGCGCGTTAAGCAGAATACAGATGTGCAATGTGCCACGTAAGACAATGCATTAGTTTTACTAATGATAGTTGATTTGATTGAAGTAAAAAAGAAAAGTTACAGTAAATAAGTTGAAACGAAATAGTTCATTTCATCGATGTTTTTCAACGAGAATCATTGGCAATTGTGTACGTGGGGATTTAGAAACCATGGAAAGGATAAGATATTGTTGAAACTATGAATGGCATTCATAGTAGCCACCCCTACCTCCCCAGCCCACCCCACCCCCTTTTAAGAATTTAATTTGGATTGTGCATGGACCACAATAGCACTGATAGAGCCCTTCTTTGTTGGACCACAATACCACTTATCTGTCTTTCTTTAAAGCATACTAGAATAGAACCCTACACAACAAACTGAAAAAATATCAATTAGGTCCCCTACACACAATATTTTGGACAGGACTTGTGGTGAATGCTACCAAAGTAGAACTAACTTTATTGTGGTCAATCGATATGAACACAGTTCTGGCTAACCCATCTCTGTACTCTATAGATGCTACAGATTCTCACTAAGTTTTCAGTGTCACATTATTGACAAGGTATATTGTATTGTATTGAATACTATTACAGAAAAAAAAAACATTAAAATCCTATTTATATTGTTCAATCTTGTATAGTATCGTATTATATGGTTAATTAACCTGAATACAACAGCTTGGGAGTGCAAGATCTCCTAAAACAAAAGTAAGTTTTATGTATGTAATGCAGGCAGCAGTGTGAATAATTTTATATAAACAAGTCTTGTAAGTTTGAACAATTTCTGCAAGATTTGTCTAGGAATAAAATGTAGTTTTGTTCTTTGACAACAGTGATTTTGTAACAGTAAAATAGGGGCAGGAGATGTAGGTGACATGATGGATGAGAAAAGGGTAATATCAAAAGGACAAATGTGTGTGCCATGGCTCAGGCTGGCTCCTTATCTTGTGTAATGTCTGTCACACAAGGAAGCTCACAATTTATGGATCAATCATGGTGTACAATATTGTTAAAAAAAAAAAAGTTGATCCCAACCTCAAAGCATTGTGAAGGAGGTAAATCGCGAAACGTGCTTCAACATACCAGAGTACAAGAGTTGTCATACTGGAGGTGCCCACAAAGAGTCAAATTTCATACATTGTAAGAGGCAGAAATCGAACTCTCACACTGTGACTGTCAGCTCATCTGAAACTATCTCACTCATGTCCTTTGCACCACCGATTTATGTCCCGAGAGGCATGGTGTACAATATTGTAGACAGCATGTAATGTTGTCATTTGACAGTTTAAAAATTAATTTATCTTTTCAACAAACACTT
>CAIGRN010030747.1:0-15574 GCA_903798345.1 Fraxinus anomala
AAATCAAAAATTTTATACATCATAATTTATTTCATTGGTCATATATCAAAAAAATTATAGGTCACAAGTTATCCATCGGTCACATATTTTAAAATTTGTTGGTAACATTATTTTTTAGTCATAAATTATCGAATTTTAAGGTCACAGTTTAATATTTAATCACAATAAATCAAATAGTTGGTCACATACACCAAACGTCTCACCCCCGATCCCGATCCACCACCAATATTTGGTCACAAATTAACCAAATAATTGGTTACAAACGTTATCCCACAACCGTCCACATCAACAACACAACATCACCACTGCCACCACCACAACCAACACACCACAATCACCACCACCACCGTTGGAAACGACGCCATGACTATCACACACATCGCCACCGCCACCCCTCCCCACAAACGCCTGCTCCAACACCACACACCACCTCCACTTGCAACTTCAATCAACCACCGCCTGCTAAAATCGAGGATTTCTTCCAACACTATCACATCGACAGAAATAACCCAACCATTGTGCAGAAAATCTCCAAACCACCACACCACCGCCACCATAATACCAACCAGAAACAGATGCAGAAGAGGAAAAATAAGAAAAGTCAATGGCGCGAGCATCTGACGATGGGGGAGGTGCTGTGTATCGCGCACGGTGGTCGGTGCTACGCCTATCGTCGGCACACACGAACACCGTGAAGAAACGACCCATTCAACATAAAACACTAACGCCACAGCCATCACCACCACACCTCCGCATCGCCGCTATTTCGCGCGTGCGGCGGCCCATTTGCCATTGCAGTTTGTGCATAGCGACGACGCTCAGCAACCCTCAATGGCAGTAATGTGCAAAGGAGATGAAGCGGCGTTCACAACGAAGCGTCGACAGTGTCGAAAAAAGAGAAGGGAGAGAAAAGAAGAAAGAGAAGGCATATCGAAAAACGGAAAGCCGTTCTCAGTAGTGTCTGAAGCCAGCAGCGTCGGCCGGCGCATCTCCTTCGTTGCCGGAGTTTAAATAGGTCGCTGGTTGTTGGAGAGAGAGAAATGAAGAGAGAGAATGGAGAGAAATGAAATAAAATTAAGGTTTGGGTGGGTATAATATTTAATTATTAATTCAATATAATTCAATACCTGAATTTTGATTTAAGATCTTCACACTTGATTTTTGCACTTTGAAGTTTAAATTTAAACACTTAGATTTATGTAATTTCCATTAAAAAAATTTTAAACAAGATTGTTTGATTGAAAAGTTAAAAATTCTGTCTGAGCGTAATTTTCACTTTATTTTCTCCTATGACCCCAAGCTGTCCATATAGGGCTCTGAAGTCAATAAGCTTGGAAAGGCCCAGAAAGATTATCTGCCCCAATATATGTTGGACCATTTACAGAACAACCCATATAAATATACAAAAAATTTCCCCTCTCTACCTTCTTCCTTTTAAATTCTTTTTCATAGAAACAAAGGTTCATTCACTAAACTACCCTTAGAATTTGAATAGGCTAAAAGGACCCATGTGAATGTTTGGGGACTACCAGTTGCAAAGTATTTGAAACTATAGATTTGAACAACTAAAAAGTGACAACTTCTTGAATTCGCTTTTCTCATTCGATTTTCCCAGTATAGAGTGACATCTTTGGGGACCGCGGGTTCGTGTTTTTTTATATTTCTGAAATTTTTGATAGGGCCAAGAGAATGTTGACAGACATACTTTTGACCAAGTATAAGACAAACACAAGTAAACATATATCCTTTTCAAGATACTGTAAGCACTGACCTTTTGATATAAAGTTGTTGGAGGCGAAATCACTTAGGATAATTGATTATGAAAAATAAACATTGAGAGTGATTTTTGTAATCCTACTTACCTTAAAAGAGACTTAAAAGAGAGGATGGACATTTAAATCCTGTTTGGGCTCCATTATTCTACCTTATAATGGAATTAATTATAATTTTTTAAAAAAATATATAGTTAAAAAAGAAAGAATTTTTTTTAAATTTACGTATAATATTATTTATTAGAGAATGTATGATTGATATGAAGAGAGAAAAAATGAATTTTAATTTAATGGGGTCAAACAGGTTCTTAGTGTACATTTTTGTCCCCTGGTCTTCACACTTAAACGAGTTCGAGATCATCAATAAATATTCCTATTGTTCATTGAAATATCTTTTGTAATCACTCCACTATCCACTTTCTTCCTCAATCGCTTCTTCTCTCTTGGTTTCGCACTAACCCTAGGTAGAGGTGGCAATCGAGCCGAGCGGCTCGTCAACTCGGCCGCTCGGTTTGCCAAAAACGAGCCACGAGCCGCTCGGGCTATCAAAAAGAGGCTCGGCTCGTTTTTGACGAGCGGCTCGTTCAAAAAAAAAATTTATAGTTTTAAAAAATAATAATAATAATTAGGCGAATTCACGAACCGAGCTCGGACGAGTAACGAGCTGAGCTCGTGGCCAGCACGAGTTGAGCTCGTGGCCAGTTCGGCCCATTGCTATCACTAATCTTAGGAGCCGCCTTCAAAAACGAATTGAGGAAGAGAAGAGAATCCTACCACGCTGGATTTTCAACCGGTGAACCCATCTAAAAGTCACTATTTATCCTATTTTCTATCTGTATCTATGTTGTATGTATATACATTTCCTCGATTTCAGCATACAAACCCTTCCATCGTAGATTCTAACATACTCTTTGATTCCTTTTAATTATATTTTTTGCTTCTCGAGTTCTTTTAAACAATTAAGAACCTCTAATTGCTTAATTTTTAACTATTTATTTCTATTAATTGGGAATTTTTTCACACACGAATAGAAGAATAGCATAAACCCAAAGCTATGGTAGGTTTGCGTTGGGCGCTAGTAAACTTGCCGCCCGTTGGGACCCACATTGTTTACTTCCCTCAAAGTGCGTAACAATTTAAAAATTGCATTGATTTAGGTAAAATTTTTTATTTCCCTGATTTTTTTTAGACCCAACAGTCTTTTCATTTCCTTTTCTTTTCTCTCTTTCTTTTTCCTTCCCTAGACGACTTCTTCTTAGACTAGTTGCCACAGGTTGCATTTCTTCCCAGGAATTCAATAGTCACCATTCATTTCTTCCTCCCATCAAAACTTTCTTATTGATTTCTTCAAGCCAGCTTCCTTTTCTTGCCTCCGACACGCCGCAAGGAACTCTGACACACGTTGGCAATGTGTCTTAGGCATATCGGTGTCCGATACATGTCGGACACTGATACGTTGTCGCCGACAGCGTGTTCTGCTTCTGAGATTATGATGTTTGATCTTAAATGTTGTTACATGTTTGTTTTTCTTTCATCCCCATAGGAGTGACTGAAATGTATTAATTGAAACATGATTCAAGTAGAGGTAATTAATGCAATAGATTACAATATCATGCGTACTTCTATTAATAACATTGTCTCTCCATATTTTGCAAACCATTAGTGTTAGGTGGCCAGTGTTTGTAAGAACAATACTTGCTTCTGTTGTGGGAAGCCAAACAAGTTAGCCATCAGAACCATGCTCCATAAGGAAAGAAATGATCTTTGCACTATCAAATTAAGTAGAGTAGATTTTGTGCCAGATAATATCAGATTATGGGTAATAGTTTTCAGGTCCACAATTACCACTTTTTAGATATGTGGTTTCTGATTTCTTGGTAATTGATTAAAAAAAATAAAATTGTATCTATAAATTTGTTCTTTCTAAGAGAATTTATTACTATAGTTTAGTCGAGACATAGCTTACGAAATCCAAATTAGTGTAGCCAACTGAAATTCATTGCTGTTTATTTATTGTAAGACACTATCTTAGACTTCCTCCCCTTTTTAGCCAGTGGATCATGACAGCCCCCGCAATCTTGTATGGATTTGAGCATAGGGAAACTAAGTCCAATATATCCAACAGACAAACTTTTAGCTAATCAATATTGTAAACTAAATTTATTGTATCCAAAAAGGAAAACATTTGAAGGTAAAAAGAAAACTATTATATAGTTGGTTATTGAGTAGTCTAATTCAAACTGCTTTCGCTAAAGGCAACAAGGAACCTCAAATAGTTGTTTAATCTAACAATGATACTGATGAAAATTTCCTTGAGGTTTATGATGCCCTAAAACTTAGATCATATTTGAAACATCTATGATTGATTTTTCTTATCCTTGAACTAATGAATAACTCTTAAAAGAATATGGTTTCAAAATGCAAAGGCTCCAAATATTCCTCTTTGAGATGTTGTCCAGTCAAGACTAAAGCAATTCTCATTCGTGAATAGGTTGAAAAGAAAGGCTTTGATGGTTGGTTTATCATCATAGTTTCTTTTCTTCGTTTCTTCAATGAAAATTCATAAAAAAAATGTTTGGGCTTCTGTTTCTATGATTAGGCGATTCATGATTTCTTCTCCAACGAAGAAGTCGAAGACATAAAGGAGATGTTTGCCGAGATAGACACTAATAATGATGATATTGAAAGTGTGTGCTTCTCAAAACACTATTAAATTGGTGTTATTTCTAAAAATTTCCTTGACTGATTATTTGGATTATGGATGGCTCAGGCAACCTCCAAATGGTCATTTGGCTGTGGCATGGATTGTTCTAGTTGAGGAAGAATATTAACCATCTGATCAAATGGATGGCTGAGATTTGCTCTTGATAAAAACGTTTCATTTAACTTGGTTTTGATGGATACTGTAGCGTCATTTTTGGTTTTCAGCTGTCTCTTCTATTTTCTCTAGACTCTTGGTTTTTTAGGGTTTTCTTTCTTCTTCTTCTTGTTATTTTGTTATTGATCCTATAATATTCGTCCTTTTACAGTAACTCTAGATTATGTGAAAGTCTGTGTTGTTTTAAGGTTTGATCAAGACTGGTTAAGGTTGATTGTTGTGAAGGATTTGACTCTTGATTTTGTAGATCCATACGGATCGATAATCAAACTAGTGTTCTGAGTGGTTTGATGTACAATATACTCTCATTTAGACGACTATTTTGTACTAGTAGAACGGGTTACAGTCTCTAAACCCCCAGACTAGGCTTATTGGCTGAATTGGGTCAACAACTTGGTGTTCTTGCGTTTTTTTACTTTGATTAAATTATGTGATTGTGTTATACTTAGGTTTTTTGTCAACTTATTTCATCAAAAATTCTCCAAAAATGGTATCAGAGGCGTTAGGGTTTCTGGGTGTTTTTTAAAAAAGAAATAATTTTTCTTTGGGTGTGGATGTTGGGATCTGTCGATTTTCTTTAAATTTGTTAAAATGTTTACTGATTAATTTCTTTTTGGTGATATTAGTAATCGACTGTATGGAGGTATGCCAACTAAACCGATCTCCGGTGATTGAGTTGATTTTTGGTTCCTGATTAAAGTTCTTGAGGGTCTTCTTTATTGCTTTTCAACAGTATTTGGTGAGACCATTCCATACCTCTAGCAAGTTGGTTTTAAATTGGTGTGCATGATAGATGATATATGTATGAAATATTGTTTCTGCATAGAAATTAAGTTTAATTTGCATGTGTATGTCTATCTTGGTTAGCATGCTGTATTTATGAGATTTTTGACTACATTGTGTAATTCTTGATATATAACTGCTATCATTGTGTTGATCACTGATACTGATACAATTCTTGAATATACATCTTTGATTTCTGCTTCAATTTTTGCATTGCTATAACTATTTTTAAATTCATTTTTTAACAACATTTTTTTGCCTAATAGTTGATCTGTAATTAAAAATCATACTATTTCCATGAGTACAAGCCACCCTTTTATAGAATTTGTAACAGGTTCGAAGGTCGAATTATCACAATTCGATGGAAAGGGGGATTACTCAATATGGAAGCAAAAAGTGAGGGTCATTCTGGTCCAACAAAGGGTTGCCAAAGCCTTTGATAATCCTGAAACTTTTTCTGCTGAACTTAAAGTAAAACCTGATGAAATTGAAGAAATTGATGAAATTGTATATAGTTCAATAATCGTGCACTTATCTGATAATATTGTTAGACAAGTAGATGAAGTGGAAACTGCTAGAGCCTTATGGACTGCACTTGACACCATGTTTTGGATTAAAACTTTGCCAAACAAAATCTATTATTTGGAAAAACTGTTTAGTTTCAGAATGGACCCTGGAAATGATTTAGAAGTGAACTTGAGTGACTTTAGCATTATTGTTAAGAGTCTAGCACCTAATGATAAGAAGTTTGATGATAAAGACCTTGCTTTGATTTTATTGAATTCTTTGCCCGAATCCCATGACGCTATAAAATACTTAGGGGATAAATTGACACAAACTATAGTAATAGATGCCTAAAGAGCCAGAGAGTTAGAAGTTAGGAAAGAACACAAATCTAACTCTAAAGAGGAGAGTATGTTTGTTAGAGGAAGACCTGAAAAGATAGAGAATATTTTTCAACATAAAAGGATGAAAGGAAAATCAAAAGGAAGATCAAAATCTGAAGACATGAGTAATAAAAAGTGGTATCACTGTGGAAAATTAGGGACTTTAAAAGTGATTATTTTAATTGGAAAAAGAAACAAAAGGATCAGAATAATGAGGAACTGAGTAATACTACTGTAGGGTCTGAATTAGATAGCTTGCATGCGATGACTGTAACAAGTGAAGAAACTAATAACGACTGGATATTAGATTCAGGTTGTACCTTTCACACGAGCCCCATAAAATCTTGGTTTTATAACTATAAGGATGTAGAACCAAGGAATGTATATATGGGAGACAATAATTCTCAGACTGTCATTGGGATTGGTGACATTGCCATTAAAATGCATGACGGCATTGTGAGATCAATCAAGGATGTCAGATACGTCCATAATCTCAAAAGAAACTTTATCTCTTTAGGGATTGTTGAAGATGAGGGACGTGTCTTTAAATCTGATAATCAGGTTCTGAAAATTATGAAGAGATCTCTAATTGTCATGAAAAGACCAAAGATAAATGGATTGTACTACCTTGAAAGCAATACAACCCCTCTTCCTAATCCCAGCCTATTCTCTGTTACTGAAAATAAATATGAACTATGGCATAATAGGATGGGTTATATTGGTAACAAAGGCTTAAAGTATCTAAGTAACCAAAAGCTACTTGGAAAAGATGAAATTGAACCTTTAAGTTTTGTGAGACTGAAAAACATCTCACCTTTGGAGGAAATGAGTATTTCTTATCTCTTATAAATGATTATTCTAGAAAGAAATTTGAAACCTTTCAAAAGTTTAGGACTTGGCTTAAGATGGTAGAGAACCAACTAGATAAAAAGTTAAAAACTCTAAGAACTGATAATGGGCTTGAGTTTTGTAATTTTGAGTTTGACAATTATTGCAAGCAAAAAGGAATAATGAGGCATAGAACTATCAGACTAACACCCCAAAAAAATAGGGGTAGCTGAGAGGATGAATATGACCCTAATGAACAAGGTAAATTGCATGTTAATTAGCTATAGTTTAGCCAAAGGTTTCTAGGCAGAGGCAGTTGCTACTGCTGCTTATTTGATCAATAGATCTCCATCCAGTTCTATAGACTTCAAAACTCTACAAGAACTATGGATTGGGAGACCACCAAGTTTAAAACACATAAGCGTTTTTGGATGTGCTGCTTATGTACATCAATCTGAGGGAAAATTAGAGCCTAGAACCATTAAATGTGTGATGTTAGGTTACCCTGAAGGGGTAAAAGGCTACAAGTTATGGGTTTTGGGTGTGCAAGATATTAAGATTATTAATAGTAGAGATGTAGTCTTTAATGAATTTGAAATTTCATGCCTAAAATATGAAATTGAAAGGTTGTTGAACCTAAAAATGGTAAGAGTGCCCTGAGAGAGTGAAGTTAACCAAATTTAACGTATCTCAACCTATAGAAACTGGAAATAAAACACCTTTAGCTATGCAACATGAACTTGTTGAGATAGATGAACCTCAAAGAGAAACTGAAACTGTTGAGCCTATCCTTCCTACTCATATTACTTCTATTCAAGATTACCAACTTACAAGAGATAGGGAAATGAGAGAAACAAGACATAACCCTATATATGAATCTCAAAACTTGATTGATTTTGCCTTGGATTCAAGTGAAGCCATTGAACATTCTACACTTACTTCTTTTGAAAAATCTGTGAATGATCCAAAATCAAAAAATTGGAAAAGGGCTATGAAAGAAGAGATGCAATCCTTAACTGAGAATAAAACTTGAAAGTTGGTTAACAAGCCTAAGGATCATAGGATAGTACAATGTAAATGGATTTACAAAATTAAAAAATGAAATAATCCTAGTGATCATCTAAGGTATAAGGCCAAATTAGTGGGAACGAGGTTTACTCAAAAGGAGGGGATTGATTACAATGAGATATTCTCTCTTGTGATTAAATATAAGACTATTAGACTAATTTTAGTATTAGTTGTTCAATTCAATTGGGAATTAGAACGACTTGATGTTAAGACTACATTCCTATAAGGGGAATTGGAAGAAAATATCTACATGAGTCAAGCTCAAGGTTTTAAGGTGAAGGGTAAAGCTGATTTATTGTGCAAATTGGAAAAATCACTGTATGGATTTAAACAAAGTCCTAGACAATAATACAAAAGATTTGATGCCTATGTACTTAAGATATGTTTTAAAAGAAGTGTGATTTCTTGTACTATAATAACTCAAAGAAAGGTTGTGAGGTTTATTTGCTTCTTTATATATATGATATAGTTCAAGCAAATCCAAAATCATAAGAATGAAAGATCTTTTAAAATCTGAGTTTGATATGAAAGAATTAGGGAATACTAAAATGATATTGGGAATGGTTATAAGAAGAAATAGGCCTAAAAACAGGTTAACTATTTCTCAGGAAGCCTATATAAACAAAGTTATAGCTAAGTTTGGCATGAAAGGATCAAAATATGTAAATGTCCCCTTAGCTGCTCACATGAATCTTTCCAGTGCACACTCTCCTAAAACAGAGGAGAAATTAAGGGAAATGAGAAACGTACCTTATTCTAATGCTATAGGTTCTGTTATGTTCTTCATGATTACAACCAGGCCTGATTAAGCTTATGCAATTAGTTTTTTAGCAGATTTATGTCTAACCCTGGTAAGCCCCATTGGACGGGTTTGAAATGTCTGTTAAGATACATTATTGGTACTTTAAACCTTGGACTTGTGTATGAAAAAAAATATTGATAAGCTAACCTTAAAAGGTTATGTGAATGCTGATTTTGCTGGTGATAAAGATAACAAAAAATGGACCACTGCTTACTTTTTTTTACACTTGGTGACAATTGTATAACTTGGAAATCACAATTGCAGTTAATGGTAACATTATCCAGCACTGAAGTTGAATATGTTGTTATAACTGAGGTTGAGAAAAAATGTATCTGGTTAAGAGGAATTTTTAATGAATTGAAATTTGTGCATGATACTCCCATTATGTTTACTGACAGTCAGGGTGCACTTTTACTTAGCAAAAATTATGTTTATCATGAAAGATCAAAATATATAAGGTTAAGTATCATTTTATTAGGGAGAAAATCTCTACAGGTGAAGTTAATTTGTGCAAAATTCATACTGATAAAAATCCCTCAGATATGGTTACAAAAGTTTTATTTGTTGTAAAATTTAAGTCATGTTTGTCTATACTGCATATTGACACATGTTAAACTTTTTGCAGGTACCGGGCAATGATGATGGACTGTAAGTTCCATGTGTAAATTCAGTAACCAGAGAGAGTAAGGCGTTATTGAGAACCAAGGTGAAAAATTGAAAGTGTGCTTCTCAAAACACTATTAAATTGGTGCTATTTCTGAAATTTGCCTTGACTGATTATTTGGATTATAGATGGCCCACGTGGCAACCTCCAAATGGTCCTTTGGCTGTGGCATGGATTGTGCTAGTTGAGGAATGATATTAACCGTCTGATCAAATGGATGGCTGAGATTTGCTCTTGATAAAAACGTTTCATTTAACTTGGTTTTGACAGATATTGTAGCGTCATTTTTGGTTTTCAGCTGTCTTTTCTATTTTCTCTCTAGACTCTTCGTTTTTTAGGGGTCTCTTTCTTCTTCTTCCTTTTGTGTAACTTTGGCTTTTGTGATTGATCTTGTAATATTCGTCCTGCTACAGTAACTTGTAAAAGTCTGTGTTGTTCTAAGGTTGATCAGGACTGATTAGGGTTGATTGTTGTGAAGTATTTAAGTTTTAGTTTTGTAGATTCATACGGATCAATGATCAAACTAGTGTTCTGAGTGGTTTGATGTACGCTATACTCTCTTTTGGAAGACTATTTTGTACAAGTGGAACGTGCAACAGTCTCTGAGCCCATATACTAGGCCTATTGGTTGAACTGGGTCAATAAATTGGTGTTCTTGCGTTTTTTACTTTGATTATATTATGTGATTGTGTTATACTTAGGTTTTTTGTCAATTTATTTCATAAAAAATCTTCACGGATATTGTTTCAACTAAAAAACTGAAAGTTGGATTACAAAATTTCAATTTAAAACTGGCAGAGTCCTAAGTACAAATGCCTATTGAAACTAGGTGTTTAGTCTGTCTTACATTGTTGAGACTGATTCTTTGTTTGTCCTCAAACAAAACTAAAATCTAACAAACACACAAATATACAATGATAATTATCTAATTGGTGGCCAATCAATCAAGTAAAGCAAAAAAAAATTAGCTAGCTAGCTAACCTGACTTTTTATCTCAAGATTGAACTCATAATATCAAATCTATGCACAATTTCAAAATCACAATTAAAATCTACTTCTCCAATGCAAAATTGATGTGTGTGTGTGTGTGTGTGTGTGTGTGAAGAATTAAACATAGCACTATGAATTCATGAGTTGTTTCAATTTCCAACCATCAAAAGTCAAATATATTCTTTCATCACTCGCAAGATTCACACACACACAAACTGATTATTTTCGCTCTTTTCAAATGTCTAAATTAAGGTTGAATTTTATAATATCCTCACATCTCCAGTTTAGGTAAATCTCACTAATTGCAAGTCAATATATCAATAAGTAAGAATCTCCATCAAGTTTGATTGTTTCAATCTTTAGGACTTAATTAGGTTAATATTCTCTTATCAAAAGTCAAATTTTTTTAAATAAGTGTTTAAGAAATAACCAAGGTATTTGGTGCGTCTTCTGTTTCATGTACCTATTTTTTTTTTCTATATTTTTTTTTCTCAATTTTTTTTCAACGTTTTTTCTATTTGCAGCCTTCTCTCCCTTAATCTTTCTAAATGACACATATAATAAGTTTTAGGCCGATGACTCCCAAGTCAGTTAACTTTAGGGCAAAAGGTTTTAATACCCTTACAGGCTTAATAATTTGAGTTATAAAGACTACGAAAAGAAATTTTCAAATTAAATGTATTTTTTTATTCCCTGATTAGTGTAATGTCCCTCATTAAACACATATCCAAGTAAAACGACCTTTAATTTGAGTTTTTCACCAAATTGCATCATATTGACCTTAGACAATCCACACAAAATTTTTAACTTCACACATGGAATCCTCATTTATTTCAACATCTTCCTACAACAGTGAAATCTGTCAAACTATTATAAATTTGGTCTAATAATTAGACAATCCACACAAGGTTTTTAATTTCACACATGGAATCCTCATTTATCTCAATATCTTCCTACAACAGTGAAATTCCATAAACTATTATAAATTTGGTCTAAGGATGTAAAATTTAGTGGATTTGAATTTAGTATTTATGGTCCACTATTTCAAGCTATCCAATTATGAAATCAACTCATTCCTATACAATGTTTAACTTAATTCATGTGCTCAATATATATCAAATTTCAGATGAAAAAGTAAAAAATTAATCTAAACATGCATCTTATTCACCATTCATAGATTAATTAACGATTCAAAATTTTTTTAAAATTTTTAAAATTTTCAATTTTTTTATATCTAAACTAATGCAATAAAAGTACACAAAAATACATAAACATAATAATGACACAAACACACAAAAAATGAAAAAAAAAATGAAAACTCGTGTTTTCCACCCCCAAACTTAAACTAGACATTGTCATCAATGTCTTAAATCCTAAATCCACATATAAAGGGGTAAGAAAGAAAATGAAGAAAAAGACTCTCCTAATATGGCTTATAATCCAATGGCTATCTTCCCATTGCTCCTGTTAGCTCCTTGGTCTTGGTTGGTTTAAGTGTTCCGCAATATCATGTTCATGCGCAGTACAGTCAAATAAAACATTAAGATCAAATAACTGGAACCAGTGTTACTTAGTTCTAACTTCTAATAAACCATTAACATATCGAAAATTTAAATGGAAACTGGGTATGGATGATAAGTCCCTAAAATTGAATAATAAAAAACTAATCTAAATTATCTTAAATTATTCTAAATTTAAAAAGCAGAATAAATTAAAGGGATAGAAGTATTGTGTTGCCTCCCAAAAAGTGATTGTTTAAAGTTTTTAGCTCGACTCCTGTTGTTTTTAGGCCCTTCATGGTGGTTTGAAAAGAGAATTTTTAGCCCNTAAATTATCTTAAATTATTCTAAATTTAAAAAGCAGAATAAATTAAAGGGATAGAAGTATTGTGTTGCCTCCCAAAAAGTGATTGTTTAAAGTTTTTAGCTCGACTCCTGTTGTTTTTAGGCCCTTCATGGTGGTTTGAAAAGAGAATTTTTAGCCCTGCATTTTAGACATTGGTTACACTTCTTCGGTTCATCCTTGACTCTCCAAACAATCATGTTTCCATTGTTGTCCCTACTAATAATTCCTCCTACGTCCGGCCTACCTTTGTAGCACTCCCAATGATCCACTTGTTGGCAATCCTCAAAGTGTAAGGGTTGCTTCATTGGATTTTCCATGGTAAAACTCTGCTATTTATCTTCCACCCTCAAAACTATCTTATTAGTATCAAAATCCAGCAAAACTCGACTTGTAGACAAGAATGGCCTTCCCAGGATTATTGGCATATGATATGCCTCTTTGTCCAGGATGATGAAGTCAGGTGGAAAAATAAAATCCACTGATTTGATGAGCATGTCTTCGATTATTTCGTAAGGGTGCTTTAATGTTCGGTCTTCCAGCCGAAGGATTATAGACGCAACTTTAGGATTTCCCAGTCTCAGTTTCCTGTAAAGAGGTAAAGGAATTAGATTAATACTTGCTCCTGAATCAATTAAGCAATTAATAGTATTTAAATTTCCTATAGAGCAAGGTAGAGTAAAACTCCCTAGATCTTTAGGTTTGGGAGGGATCTTGAGCTGGATGATGGCGCTGCACTCTTCAAATAGAGCTATCATTTCATGTTCGGGCAGCTTCCTCTTTTTGGTCAACATCTTCTTCAAAAACTTGGAGTAATTTGGAATTTGAAGAATCGTGTCAATGAATGGGATGTTGACATGCAGCTTTTTGAGGATTTCCAGAAATTTAGTGAACTGCCTCTCTAGTTTGGTGTTTTTCATTCTTTGAGGATAAAGGATCAGAGATGTGAGTGTTGTACCAGAAACTGTTGTCTTAAGTTGTGGACTGTCGAAAATTGATTGTTGATCTTTCTCTGTTGCTTTTTCGAACTGCTCCATTTGTTCCTTGTTCTCAGTAGATATTTTAGTGTTCTTTCTCTCCTTTCTCTTAGCAATGATTTCAAGCAACTGAACACCACTCCTAGTCATGATGGCCTGAACCTGCTCGGCTGTTGGTTTCCGTAGAAGTCTTTGAGAGAATGGAATGGGTGGCACATAAGCCTTGACAGAGGTGGTGGAAGTGAATGATGGGAGCTCAATAGTTGCATAATTCATCTCCTCAACCGCTAGTATATGCTCCCATGGGTTCTTCTTTGTGTCACTCGGCAAGGTACCTTGTGGTCTGTCGGCTATTCAACTGCTATCTGTTCCACCTGTTGTTCCAAGTTTTTTATCTAGGCATGTTGATTATGCATCATTGTATCAGTCTTGGTGATGTACTTGACAAGTAGATCCTCCATAGATTGCCTCTTTTCTCGTTCCTGAATCAGTAGATTGCCCCTCATCTGATTTACTTTATCTAAATTATCCGTCCATGAGTAGTTGAGATGCTTGTTCAAACCCGTATGGTAGTTGTGTGGGTAAGGTCCATTCTGCCTCTGATAGTTCTGCACATAACTGACATGTGTTGGTTGACCCATATGAGTGGAAGCCAAAGGACGGCTTGCAGTGATGTGATCTGCCCCACAACTTGCATAAACTGGGGTTGGATGTTGTACCATGTGCACAGATTGAGTTAACTTATCAAGCTTCAACGTTAATACTTCAATTTGTGCTCCCAATACTGTCACTGAGTGTACATTGTGTATTCCAGCTATTCTTCTAGGAGAGTCACTATCAGATAGCCAGTTGGCCTGATTCTCCGTAATTCTCTCAAATAGATGATGTACATCATCTACCTCGATGGTCAAAATTGATCCGCCCGCATAAGCATCTATAATATTACGGAATTCAAAGCGTAATCCATTGTAGAAGAGATATATTTGAGCTAATTTAGGAATGTCAAGATTTGGACACTTCCTAAATGTGCTCTTGAATCTATCACATGCTTCTGGATATGTCTCAAAGTCCCTCCGTTTGAAAAGATATACTGATTTGGTAGACTCGAGATGGCGGAAAGAATTTCATGGTAAATTTTTTTACCTTGTTATTCCGTTGCTCCCAAAAGGTTGTGACATCATTCATATTTTCGCACCCTCCTTCAAAGTGTGAGGAAATAGGTGCATTCGAAATGCATCCTGTGACATCCCTTCATGGCTAATCACGTCACACATTATGGTAAAAGCTTGAATGTGTTCATGTGGTTTTTCCGTAGCTTTCTCGCTGAACCTAATGTCTTGATGATGCTGAAAGAGGTTTATAACATCTGGTCGGATATGGAAGTTAGCTTGTCCAAAGGGTGGATAGATGATCAGAGGTTAAATGTATGCCCGTTGCGGATTCACATAATCCCCAACCAATATAGGTTGAGGTGGAGGTGGTTGTTGAACCGAAAATGCTACATTCTGCAATGCATTTTGACTCCGATCCTGATTCTCAGCCATTACCCTCATTCTTCTTTGTTCTCTTCGGTGGTGATTGAAAGTCCTTTCGATTTCGGGATCTATATAGAATATCTCGTTCACGTCAGGATCTTGTATAAATTGGTGAAAACCTACAAAAAGTAAAACAAAAAGAAATCAGGCATCACAATTAAAGCCTAAAAGAACAAAAAAAAATTAAAAAAAATCCTAACTAAATAGAAACTACAAAACTAAAATTAAATATGTTACTCCTCGAACAACGACGCCAAACACTTGTTCGGTGAAACTCGCAAGCGTACGGGGATCGTTGTACAAGTAATAAGATTTGTGAGTTAAGAGTATCGTCCCCACGATGAATAATGTCTAACTTGTAGTTCAATAACTACTATTAAATTCGAAGTGTGGTAATATCAAAAGAGATGGTTTATATGTTTTCTATACTAATCCTAAACTAAGAAAACAAATAAAGTATTATTTAATATGTGAATGTTTATATTGGAATTATGAATCCCCATATTGCTATTTAATTCAATTCTTAATTCTTAATCTAGTAAATTCAT
>CAIGRN010030782.1:1428-18731 GCA_903798345.1 Fraxinus anomala
AACAAAAAAAAAAAAAAAAAAACCCCAAAATTTGTGACGTGCGGATGCTGATCGGCACTGTGGCTTCTGAGGAGACAGATGCTGGTCGGCACTGCCGCTGTCGACACTGCCACTAACATTGGCTCCCGATCCACCACAGCATAGCCATCGCCACCCCGACCTAGATCCACCAATCGGCCAAATCGCTCACATCGCCGACTGTGAGGGCGCCGCACTACAGCAACTATGTCGCTGCTTAACTCTCACATCTTCGGCGGATGGCACTACTCAACGGTGATTGAAGCCCGCAGCGTCGCGACGCCACACACCCATAGCAGCGTCACGAGCTGTGAATTAGAGTGGAGACGGGAGGGAGGAGGAGGAGGAGGAGAGGAGGGAGAAGGGGAGAAAACATCGTCGGGGGGTGAGGGAGTTATGCTGAAGGTGAGAAATTAGAGATTTAAGTTGTGGTGGGGTGTATATAAATTAATTTTTATAATAATATTATTAATATTTAATTAAATATAAAAATCATGTATCTATATATAAAATATCTTACTTTTGCAAACTAAAGCTTAAAATCTGATTTTGGAATTTAGATCTCCAAAAGTAGGGAATGGTGTAATTTCCACTTTATTAAAAGTGCCTTGGATTGGGTTATTTTTGGTTGAATATGTGGTTTATAGGGATGGGGCCTATAGGGTTAGTTGTTTGGCTACGGTTCATAGTGAGATGGAATTAGGAGAATTTTTGTGGATTTGTGTTTGGGGCTTAATGAACAACTATTGGAAAGCCTATTTGAGCAGCAGCAGATTGGTAGTAAACGACGTGATTTTTTTTTTTTTCAAACTGAAAAACAGCAACTAAACGGCAGATGAATAAGCTGCTAAATACTCATTTTTTTAATAGAAAAACAGCACTACATGACAGGAACTAACTGCTTCTTTCTTCCTTCTTTTCACTTTTTTTTTTTTTTTTTTCTTTTTCGAAACTAACTAAGAAAACCGGAAAAAACTGCTGTTACTACTGTCACACGAATTCTTGTATTTTTTGTTGACAGCACTACATGACAGGGTTTTTTTTATTTGAAGGTAATAGTTTTTATTGGATGGTGGAGATTGATGGTGTCTGTGGACGGGATGGGTGGTGGCAGGCTATGGGATGGAAACGGTTGATTGTGATTTTGATGTAGTATATCAGCATTTTTTATATGGAATGGAGTGGAGGGTATATGGAATGGATGAAAACAATTGGTGAATTTTTGGACTTGAAAATGAGGATGTCCGGCTAAAGGAAAACGAATTGCTCTAATACTAAATTGACGCAGAATGCGCATATTTTGACAATGAACAATTGGGAATAGAAGAAAATGGGGTGCAAAGAAGAGAAGAATTGAGGGTAGAAAATCAATATTTATTTATGGGTAAATAGCACAAAATGTCCCTACCTTTCAATGTCATTGTGCAAAACGTCTTTATCTTTCATTTTTTGGCATTTTCACCCCTACCTTCCACCTTTTATTGCTCAAAAGGTCATTTTCAACTATTTTTTCAATAAAATAACGATTTTACCCTTCTATTCAAATGAAACAAAAAGAAAAATATGAATAACCAACTGCAACTATAGTCCTTAATGAATAAGCAATTTACTTATAGAGCAAGAAATTGAAAGAAACTAAAATCAAACGAATTTCAATTAATCTAGAATTTTATCAAAATAAACAAACTAATCTAATCTAATTAAAACACTCATAATTCAAATTAAACTTTCTATTAAAAGTCTGTCTAATTTCATCATTATCTTATCCTGATGTCCATCACACGAACTCCAACTAACAAAGAAAATGCAAAAAAAAAGTCACCGTAAATACTGTATGCACTTTATGTCCATTTTTATCTCTCGTTCTTTCAAAACTTTTTTTCTGAATACTCATTTTCAACAATACGTTCATACAATAAAATATTCTACACGTAAACTCAAAATTTTATTTACTTGTTAACCACACATTCTCCAAGAAATCACTATTTAAAACAATGTTTTTCCAAAAAATGGCCACCAAAGAGGGGCTATAATGATGATCGAGATCCTAATAAGAGTTAAGACAGTCTAGTCGAAAACCACTAAAAAGAGATCCAGCAGTGTTTTTTTATTTAACTGCAATGAACTAGAATTCACTGATTTACTGATAATTTGAAAGGGTAAAGAATGCCAGAATTTATATGGTAATAGTTTGCAGGTAACAATCATTAACTTCAAATAAAGCGGCATCATTGTCGTCTGGATAGAAACTCTTTTTAAACAATTTAAAATAATCATCTTAGAAACCATGTATTATTCTACAGAAAACGTCGAATTGGCCAGCCTAATTCACCATTTGGAAGTTCCACTGCTACAGGCTTCATAAAACAGTATCCAGTTCTTGAGCAGGAACCCATAATTTCTCTCCTCATGCCATTGCCAAAATTTTCACGTCTTTTAGTTTTTCTCCCGATATTTTGCCTTTTTACTGGTAGTGGCATGGCCTCCAAACCCATAAGTTTGGCCACTGCCCCGGGTTTGCACCAAATTACACGTTCCCCTGCCAACTTAGGAGGCAAACAGCGAGTTCTCTCTGCTTCTAAGTTATAACCATGGTTCCGGGATATTGACTTTCTTGATCCAGAAGCCAGGTTTTGAAATGAAGAACGATACATAGAATCTTTTCCATCGAGAGAAAACCGAGGGTACTGATTTAATGCGTTCCTTGCAGTTCGCAGAATATCAGAACTATTAACACACGACATCCGGTGTGGGATTCCACTATCATCATCCTCAAGTTTTTCTGTTCTAGCCATTTTCTCTTCCAAATCTAACTGCTTTAGCATCTCCTCTAAGGTTGCGTGTCTTTCCCCCCGAGTATTGCTCTCCAAGTTACATGGATCAACTTTTTGCTGGTTGAGGGTCGCAGTCGAGGCATCGCCATTGCAGAAGTTTTTGAAGCCTTTCCTCATTTTGGCACCCAGAGAAATCTTTAGGAGAAAAAAGGACAAGTCCCTCATGGCTTGGTTCTTGTTTCAAGAATCATGGGAATAGTAAATATGAGGTTAAGCAGATAAAGAGCTAGAAATATGGGTGGTGAATGGAGGAGTCAATACCCAGCGGTGGGACTTCTGTTACATAGCTTTAAAAGCACTCACATGATCAAAGAGTATATTTCACAAGTTTCCTCACACTAAATCCCTGAAAAGCTCTAAAGAGATTGAGTATGTTGAGTGCTTTCATTAAAAACTTGCTTTCAAACTCAACAGGGACTAGCAACTAACTTCACATTTTGTCCTTCAAAATCATAGCAATCTCATTCAAAATTCTTTACGCTATTACAAAAAGATTATCAAACTGTTATTGTCTGGATTGGACGTGACCAAACCGGGATAAACCATATCCCAAACAATCATTAAGGGCTCATATCATTTCAATACCCGAAAACAGAACTATTATTTCCCGTCCATTGATAGGATAAAATCATCAGATAGCATAAAAGTCGCATGAGCATGGTGGCTACACAATATTATGCAAATAAAATGATGTAAGATATATATACATACGAACATAGATGTTCATTCTGTTCACAACTCATTATACGTTTGAAGCTTCACTGGCCTTGACAAATCGACCCTTTACTCGCGTCCTGGTATCAGCTCTTGCTTTTCTTGATTCGTACCGGATGTGCTTATCATATCTATTTACAATATGTATCATCTCAGAAAGGCACACTGCGAATTCATTGAAAAAAAAAAATCCAATGAAAGGGAAGATGTACCTTCGTGTTTTCTTCTTTTCTTTGTAACGTTGCATAGCATTCCCTCTGTTCTTGGCCAAAAGCTCCATATCAGCCGTAGTTATTGCAGCTGTGGCACAATCATTTTTCACCAAAATAGACTGGTCCATAAAATGGATATTTTTTGAGACAACATAGGATTTCGGTTTAGTATATCCGCAACATGATGATGGCCTTGATGCTGGTAAGTTATTGCTCTCAGATGTTGCAGGCCCCGGACTAACTATCTGGTTCTACATTTTTAATGAAGTACGTTATAGTTTTCAGGTTTAAAGTTGTTATCTTATAACACAAAAGTAAAAAGAGTAAAAGACACAAACAAAATGGATTGTCAGCATATAACATATTTTTACACATCAAAGGATCATCAAGTTGAATTAAACAAGGCTTTTGCTAGCTTCTTGTTTGCCAAATATGAAGTGAAATCGTCAACCCCAAATATTTCAGAATTTTTTAATACAAACTATTAAAATTTATATTTGAATGAAAATATGAACAAAATAAGTGGTTACCTAATAACCATTGATATCATTCAACATTTTTGATAATTTTATTATCATGATGATCGATTAGTTGAGGTGAAAATTAAGCTGTGGTCCTCAACCTATTAGTAGTGTGACAATTGGAACTCCAATCTTTATTTCTAGAGGGTTCCCAACTTTTCAAGTTCTCGTGGCAAATGGTTGCTGAGCCATATGAGTTATGAAACCGGTTCCAAGGGAAGGAATTAACCTACTTATTTTGACTAGGGGAGAACACACCATTCGACAGGGAGCACACGCGGATCCCTATTGGATAGATTTTTTATATTTCGGCCAAATGGACAAACTGTCTACTGGGACCCAACATACTTGTAAAGTAGGGTACCACAAGGAAAAAAAATAAAAAATAAAAAAACAAAGGTTGAGGACCCCAAATGCGCTGGGGACCCCCACATTAATTTCCCCAATATAAAATGAAACTTCTTTCGAAAAAAAATTAATAAAAAATGAGACTTGAACAAGAGAAGTTGTCAAGTTGACAAATAATTCAACAATTATGGGCAGTGGGCAGTCAATGGAAAAGGACACAAGAAATTAATATCTTGGTTCAGCTAAAACTTTTTCCAACTTATATGAAAATTCATCAATTGTTTGGCCATCAAAATAGACTTTCTTATCCCATCAGATAAAGCTTTAGACCAAAAGTACACTTTGTCTTCACATAGAGAAAAGAGTGCATCTCTACTAATCAAAATGAAGAGAATTTCTAGCATTAAAAGAAATCATACCTCGTGTTTAAGCGAACGATCTGCATCTTTGAGCAGTTGGCCATAATTTTTCACCATATATTCCATGTCACTTGCAATATATTCTTCTAGAGGGATAGATGCCTCGTGCCCCCTCAATTTTACCAAATTAAAATCCCATATCTGTACATCCAAATACAGAATGAAGCTAGTTCAATTTCTTGGGGAAGGATCGAATATGTTAAGTGGGAATCAATCTCAAGTAGAATTAAGCCATGAATCCATCAACTAATATCATAAAATCCTAAGAAGAAGTGGGCAATAGGCACCCCTCAAAAAGTTAGTGAAAAAAGGTATGACGAGTGCTAGAGCATATCAAAATCTTCGATGATACCCTAAAAAAAGTTGTTGTAATATGTGACTTGGAACACATGTTTACTGGAATAGGCTTTAATTTACTGTCTGTTTTGCCAGGGATGCATCAAATCATTCGATCAATTAACATCTTTTAATCATAAAATACAAGGTTCAGCTTCAAAGGATTGATCAAATTTGTTCAAAAGCACTAACAAATTAATTCAAGAAAACACAAATTTTAGCAATTCACCAAACAATTTAATGTAATTCTTTAGAACAAAACCTGCGAGCCATGATCAGATGTGCCAGCATTCCACATGTTTCCATCCATCATTCTATAATTCTCCTTTGGATCGTCTGGCGTGGTCTGCATTTTTAGCAAGGATGTAAACCCTCTATTTTGCTGCCAACTCACATTCCCCTGATGCCACCCACAACTCTCACTTCCGCTCGGCGTCCCAGGCACCGCCTCCTCCCGACCACCGCCACTGCCGCCGCAGCCATCAGGCAATCCACTTTTATGCAATTCTATTAATTGCTTCAAGATCACTTGCTTCTGCTTCCCGCAGGTTGGGATCCTCTTCTTTGTGATCAATCCATCCCCATAATTAGAGTAAAATACAGAATCGTCATTAGGCACCATCAGCTCCTGCAGCATCATTGAACTGGGTACAGCACCGTCCTTACAAATCCACGACTCTAACAGCCCAGTTTCCAACCCAAGATTACCCGATGAACTCAGTTGATGAGTTAGTTTTCTATCTTCAATTTCCAGTCCCCACGCAGCCGCCAGGTCAAGCGCCGACAGGCAGCCTGAGAAGGGCTGAATCGGGCTGCGATCATGGGAGGCGGACACTACACAGCTTCCATGGGCATCCCAGTCACAATCCTGGCACAGTACGAGATTATCCGTGGCGCAGTGGGTGGAGACCGGCTCGGAGCCGCAGTTATCACAGATCTGCTGGCGGAGGTGCTTCTTGGAGAGGTCGTTGGCCGAGTGCACATGGTGGTCACATGACAAACACAGCTTAGCTGAATCCGCCCGGCAGTAGAACACCGCCACCTGATCACTGCAAAAATCGCACGCCACTCCACTCCTCCCTTCCATTCACAATATTCTAACACGAATTTAATGTTTTCTCCTATGCAATTGTTTGTCTGAAACTGAGAATTTAGAGGACGTCGTGAAGTTAAGTTCAAATTGGAGGAATGTATAAAGATTAAATAATGAAGAATGAAGCAATCTATATATAAGCTGCTATGAATTTGAATAATAAATAAATAAAAATATATCGCACCTTTTTGGTAAGGTGGCATGGTGACATCTTTTTCATTGCTATATAAGTACTTATCCCACCTAAATCAAATTGTTAATTAATTATCTAAGATGGATGATCCATTAAATTAATAACTTAGGTCTTTTTAGTTCAAACTCAATTTAGCTCAATTAATGTAAATTAAATTACATAATTTTTTAACTAAATAGAGTTTATTTTTCATGCTAAAATACTTGTATTATTTATCGATTTAAAGTCGATTTAACATATTATTAATATTGCAAGCTAGCTAAGTACTAAGTTTAACATAAAAAATTATTTATTTCGAAAGTTAAGATAAGATTTAAGAATAAGATGGACCAACAAACAAGCAGATAAGAACGGACGTATTTTTAGTTAATTAGTGGAACATCACCACAGAGCAAAAATTAATTCTTAAAAAGGTAATGCATCTGTACAACTTAAAATCGATTTGATGTGTATGGGATTGGGATGTCGAACCAAAACAATTAATTGATTGATTGATTGATTTTATCAATCATACTCTTGTAAATTACTTAATTGGTCATCGATGACATTCAAGTAATGTATCTTCTCTTCTCTTCAATAAAGGGATGTAAAGAAAAAGCTGAAAACAAAAAGTAATCTTAATTATTGTGAATGATGGATTGGATGGGGGTCAAAGTGTGAAGATAATGGAATTAGTGGACCCAACTTTCTATTCATTAATTAAGTGCCTCATTGGGCTCCACTTTAAGAAAATACACTTTGAATTAGTAAAAAATTGAAAAATGTGTAATTAAAAAATAAGAAAAAATTTAGAGTTTACGTGTAAAGTTATTTTACGAAAAAAAGTGTAATTAGAAATTAGTCGAAAAAAATAAATTTTAAGAATAATAGAGCTCAAACGGGAACTATAAATAAATAATATGTACTTTTTCTACTTATTTTCTCTAGATAATGAAAAAATGGAGAAAGTATCGATAAAATAAGTTAGGTTTTTTGCGAGGTCCACAGTCGTCACTCATGACATAATTTTTTTGGATATTTTTCCATCGGGCACACCGGCCTTTGAATATTCTTTTCTTTTATTAGTTATTTGGTTAAACATTGTCAAATTTTTCTCATTTTCTATTGACACATATAACATGCGAGCTCCTAACTTCGAGGAAAACATGTTTACACATTATTAACCAACGTAAATATACTGTAAAATTTGTATAAACTAAAATTATTTTTAACTACATATTCTCTCAATAAAATCTTTTTTTTACATAAATTTAAAATTTTTCTTTATTTTTTAACTGTACATTCTTTTAAAAATCACTTCGTATAAAATCGACGCCGGGGTTGTCAGAATATAAATATTATCGTTAAAGTTATTTGAGCTAGAAAAGATAAATGTCACCGTTGAATCAAAGTTCAAACCCTACTTTATCTATTTAACTAATTTTTCATCAATATAATAATAGAAACTGTAATAGTAACCAAATATCAAGGTCGAATTGCTTCTTGTTTATTCCATAAAGATTCAGATAAATAATCAATGTGGCCAATTCAACCAATTTCACGGCTAAACAAGTCAATTCAACGAGTATCTATCAACTTTTTTTTTTTTTTTTTACATTTAAATTTAGGCTACAAGCCGATCCCCTAAAGATAGACCAGAGTGGGGCCAAGAACCACATGTCCCATTTATTGCTACTTTTATTTTTTTATGCATACGAGAACACAAACTATAATAGGGTAGCTTTTTCACTTAAGAATGAATAAAGAATCAACAAGCAAGATAAATTTAAACAAAATCTCATTAAATGTAAGCCACGAGCCAACATATCACAGCAAATAGAGCATTCTACAAAGTTAAGCGTAGAATTTAGAAAAATTCAAATAAGAAATTTGTTTCGACAATAAAGAAATCTTGATAATTTCAAATCCTCCCCCGTGTTGCCACTAAGAATTGTCCGCTATTGCCCATTTTTAGTTATGCCAAACGCACCTAAAAAGATATAGGAGCGGGCCAAAGCAACTTGTGAGAGAGAGAGAGAGAGAGAGAGAGAGAGAGATATGGTCGTCGAAATGGACGAATGGTCCAGAGAATTGGTGCTGCGTGGAAGATAGCACGTGAGAGAGGAGGAATTGATCGTTCGATTAGGGTGAGACTTAGGGCAAGTAATTGGTGTAATACTTTAGACTCTTTGGTAGTTTAGATTTATAAGGAGATTAAGATTCTAATAATGTTCTCTTCTAGCCAAGTGTGGTATCAAAAGAAAAAAATATTTTTTCTCCAATTAAAGGTTAAAAAGACTGAGATCATGTGTCCTTGTACCTGCCCAGTGTCCAACCCAGGACAGATTCCTCGACACCTGCCCCACCTCGTTATCATGTTATCGGTCGATTTTTCTCCTTAGCTATGTTAAACTTGCAATGAAGAAGGAGAATAAGAGAAGGTTCCAGAACCGAAGATCAGAAAAGAGAATAGCGGAAAAATCTATTCTTGTCTACTACTACAAAATTACAATGCTGGTAGAATTATAGATGAATATGAAAAATGTACAAGTACTTAAATGCCCCTATGCTAATACACTTTAACACTCCCCCTCGAGATGGAGAATGTATATTCAATATTCCCATCTTGCTCAACAGTGATTTGAACTTTGCTCCTCCTAAAGACTTAGTTAACAAGTCTGCCAATTGGTCATCTGATGCGGTATGTAACATTTTCACCTCTCCCTTTTGTACTTTATCTCTTACTAAGTGACAATCAATCTCTATATGTTTTGTTCTCTCGTGGAAGACCGAATTGTTGGCCATGTGTATGGCAGATTGGCTATCACAAAAAAGCAATGCAGCCTGATCATGTTTAACATCAAGATCATTCAATATGTTCTTTAACCAGCTTAATTCACAAACTGCAACTGCCATAGATCTATACTCTGCTTCAGCTGATGATCTTGAGACCGTGTGTTGTTTCTTAGACCTCCAAGACACCAATTAATTACCCAGAAAAACAAAATAACCAGTAACCAATCTTCTTGTGTCCAAACATGCTGCCCAGTCTGCATCACAGAATCCTTTGAGATGCAAATCAGATTTTCTATCAAAAAATAGACCCTGCCCAGGTGTTCCTTTCAAGTATCTCAATACATGATGAGCTGCCTCTAGGTGAAATTGTCTTGGCACCTCAAGAAATCGACTAAGCACCTGGACAGCATATGACAAATCAGGTCTGGTTATAGTCAAGTATATAAGCCTTCCCACTAGTCTTCTATACATGCCAACGTCTGCAATAACTTCCCCCCCTCCCCCCCTCCTCGCTCAACTTCAGATTCTGTGGCAGAGGAATCTTTGCTGGTTTAGCTCCAAGATAACCAGCATCAGTCAATACTTCTAATGCATATTTTCTTTGGAAAATGGATATCCTTATAGAGGTTCTTGCTATTTCAAGTCCTAGAAAATAATTTAGAACTCCCAAATCCTTCAATTTGAATCAATCATTCAAGTTCTTCTTAAACTCCTCAATATACAATATATCATTTCCACCTATGATAATATCGTCTACATAGATAAGAAGCATTGTGAATAAGTTGCCAAACTGTGTGCAGAATAGAGAATAATCAAATTTTGATTGTTTAAAATCCTGTGATAAAATGTAGGCAGTCAATTTGGTATTCCATTGCCTTGATGCTTGTTTAAGTCCATAAATAGACTTATTCAATTTGCAAACTAACTTCTCATCATCTCCCCCTTTATGCTCATAACCTGGGGGTGTCATCATGTAAACCTCCTCATCCAAGTCACCATGAAGAAAAGCATTGTTAATGTCTAATTGGTAAAGGTGTCACTGCCTTTGAGCTGCAATTGCTAGAAGTGTTTTCACTGTAACTAGCTTAGCCACTGGTGAAAAAGTTTCCTCATAGTCTAAACCAGCTTGTTGTGTGAAGCCCTTAGCTACAAGGTTAGCCTTCTTTCTTTCCTCTGTACCATCTGAGTTCAACTTAACCTTGTAAACCCATTTGCAATCCACATCCTTCTTATGTGCAGGTAGTGAACTAACTGTCCAAGTGTTATTAGAGATAAGAGCTTGGTACTCTATATCCATTTCCTTACACCATTTTAGATGTTTAGACACCTCAGCAAA
Source organism: Fraxinus anomala (assembly GCA_903798345.1). Taxonomy (NCBI): domain Eukaryota; kingdom Viridiplantae; phylum Streptophyta; class Magnoliopsida; order Lamiales; family Oleaceae; genus Fraxinus; species Fraxinus anomala. Next base: position 12,228 of record CAIGRN010030782.1, read on the forward strand.
GGAAGCAGGCTCATAAACAGTGGATAAGGCCATTGTGTACTTCCTGTACAGGAGACAACATATCATAGCCCAGCCAATTGTATATAGGATATTGCTTTCCAGATTCAGAACCTTCTTTCATCGAATCTGATTGGGGAAAAAGCATCTGAGATACAAGGCTACAATGATAATCTTGAAGGTATGATGGTGCTCTTCTAGGCCTATCAGACCTACAAGGAGATATACTAGATGATTGGAAAGACTGGGCAGGAGATTCAGGTGAAGTGGCTTCAGAGGGATTTTTGTCAACTATCATATGAAGTGTAGAAAAAAGAGGAATGATCAAACAGTTGTGAAGTGTGAACCTGAGCAGGAAGTGAATCTGAGGATGGAGATGAATCTGAGGGTGTGAATTGATCTTCAGAATATTGTTGTGGTTGTGTTGAAAAAAGAAACTGGCCTAAATGTGAAGAATTAGTAGGGCTAGAAAGAAGCTTGAGGAAATGAGAATGATGAAAAGGCAATATAGTTTCATAAAAGAAAACATCTCTTGAAATGAAAACGGTATTTGATTGTAGATTATACAATTTATAGGCTTTCATGCCATATGGATATCAATGAAAAACACAAGGTGAAGCTCTTGGATCAAATTTGGTTCGATTTTTTTTTAGAGTGGAAGCATAGCAAAGACAGCCAAAAACTCAAAGATGAGTGTAAGATGGTTTATGTTGGTATATGAGTTCATGAGGAGTTTTATTATCAAGAATTATAGTTGGTGTTCGATTTATGATGTGAGTAGCAGTAAGAATGCAGTCCCCTTAGAATTTGTGAGGTAACTTGGCCTGAAATTTGATTGCTCTAGCAATGTTAAGGATATGTTGATATTTTCGTTCGACAACACCATTTTGTTGCGGTGTTTCCACACAACTAACTTGATGTATAATGCCTTTGGATTGATAAAAATCAGACATGAAGAATTCTGAAACATTGTCCGGTCTAAGGAACTGAATACTACATTGAAAATGTGTTTGAACCAAATAGAAGAATGATTGGATGTGGGACCTGGTTTGTGACTTGTCTCGCATGAGATAAGTCCAAGTCATTCGACTATAGTCATCAACAATAGTTAGAAAATATTTTGTGCCATCCAAATTAGGAACAAATATGGACCCACAAATCACAATGAATGAGTTCAAATGATTTGGATGATTTTGTTTCACTATTTGAAAAGGATAATCTATGTTGTTTGACCATAGGACAAACAACACATTGCAAATTTTTATTGAAAATGATACTAGGAACAATTCTGTGCAATAAGGACAACTTAGAAACGAGAATGTACCCCAATCGACAATGCCAAAGATCAATGTTAACATTGATATCACTATTGTTTATTAAAGTACAAGATGCTAGAATTTTGTTATTACATTGTAAAGGGAAAACAAAGTTGACAACTGAACTATGAAGATCGATAGAGCTTGATGGAAATGATTTGGATGTGCTTGAGGATGGATCACTGACTTGATGCTGAAAATGATATAGGCCATTCTCAAGCTTGCCTACCCCAATCGTCATCCATGTTAAAAGATCCTGAATAAAACAATAATTGTGAATGAATATCATAAAACAATTGTGCTTCATTATCAACTTGCTGACATATATTAGATTGTACTTAAAATATGGTACAACCAAGACTTTTGTTAGAATTAAAGTAGCAAATAACTTCTCTATCCCAATGTGTGTGACGCTACAGTAGTACCATCAGACAGTTTCACATATGCCTTAAGTGTACCAATTACGGTTGTCAATTTCTCAAGAGAACAAACCATATGCTCTCATGCTCCTGTATCTATAATCCAATTTTCTGCAGATGTAGGAATATTAAAGCATACACGATTACCTGAGAACGCAAAAGCATCAGGCATTAAGGATGATGAAGACATCTCATCTAAGGTAGAAGGATTGTTGGTTGAAGTTGAAGATTGTGCTTGCAACTGTGGTGCTAACAGAGTTAAGATCTGTTGACATTGAGCTGGTGTAATAGTCAGATTTGAAAGGGAATTTATTACTTCTGAATTGCCAACACGAGGCATTTGACTAACAGCAGCATTTGCAGTTGGACATCTATCTTTAGCCAATCTGTGACCAGGTGGATAACCAATTAGCTTATAACATTTTGTTTTAAGATGCCCAAGCATTCCACAATAGCTACACATTGGCATCTCCCTTCTTTGTGACTGAGCAAATGAATTGCCTCTTTGGTTATTATTGTAAATGGTAACTAGTCTACTTGTAAAAGCTGCAGCATCAAACTTTTTTGGCCTTTTGGCAATAACTTCCTTTTGTCTATCATCTTGTAGAATTAGGGCAAATACTTTGTTGAGTGAAGGTATTGGATCCATCAACAAAATTTGGCTCCTCACGTTTGAAAATTGTTCATCTAATCCCATCAGAAATTGCATAATCTGATCTTCAGACGTGTAATTGATATTACTGGATTCCGACCTATAATTTTCTAACTCTTCCCAAAGCCCTTTGAAACGGTTAAAATATGAATTGATGGAATTATTAACCTGGAAAATTGAGATAATCTGCTTCTTAAGCTCATATATACGAGGACCATTGCCTTGGCTGTATCGATCCTTAAGTCCAAGCCAGATCTACCTTGTGGAATCCTTATGCATCACACTAGAGTATAATTCCTTTGGAATGGAGTTGATGATCCATGAAGAGACCACATGATTACATCTTCTCCAAGCTCCGAATAGAGGATCATCCACTGAAGGTTCAGCAATTGATCCATCTATAAAACCTTCCTTATTTTTCACACTAAGTGCCATAACTATAGCTCGACTCCATGTTGCACAATTATCTTCAGTGAGGGTAACAACGATGAGTTGCATCCCTGTGTTGTCACCATAATGAAGATAGTATGGACTATTCGGATCACTAACCAATCGATTGATAAGAGATACCACATCTCCAGCCACTACTTCTGCAGCAGATGAATTAACTGGTGCATCAATTTGATTCGTTTGGTTTTGTGCTGTAGCTTGAGCATTGAATTGATTCGCCATCATTGGGAAACCTTATTACTCTCATACCATGTTATACTTGCAATGAAGGAGGAGAATAAGAGAAGGTTCCAGAACTGAAGATCAGAAAAGAGAATGGTGGGAAAATCTGTTCTTTTCTACTACTACAAAATTACAATGTTGGTATATTTATAGATGAATATGAAAAATGTACAAGTACTTAAATGCCCCTATGCTAATGCACTTTAACAATCTACAAGCATACTGATCCTATTTTTCCAGTTGGTCATCTGGCCCAGTATGTAAAACAATTGCACAACAATGCATCATATCTCGTAAAGAACTTCCGGGGGTAGAGAAGGGGCCAAAAGAAAAGATTTTACATCCTATTCAAAAATCCTACGATGGAGGGATGTTGCCAGTTGAACATCTGGTAGGTAATGATGTCCCAATCACTGTAGTTAAAAACTTCAAATATTTTTCCACTTAGTTTTCGTTCCTTTTTAACTATTAGATCTCTAAGAGCCTGGAGAATAGGAGTTTTAACTATCATACCAAAGGTGAAAGGGAATCACAACAAATAGAAAACATAACACAATACTCACTTTATACAAAACAAAATTACACCATGAAATATTGCAAAATTTACAAGCATGCAAAATTATATTTATTCCATAATTCCAAAATCCCTTTTTTTTTTCATCGACAATTTCTTTGATGCTTTCACTAACTTGCATTCCAGTTTCACGTAAAAATCAAAAGTCCACGTTGCTTTCATTTAGTTTTATCATACAGATGTAATCACATACAGGAAGGATGAAATCTATATATGGCCATAGAACCAATGATCAAGTCGTTAAATCACGCGGGCAAAGCAAAGCTCTCTTGTACCCACTGTGGAGGATCCATCACCAGACAAGGATCGGACTTCTCAAAATCAGCAACCTAATATGAAAAGTAATCAAGTCAATGATAAGGAAGATGAGAGCGAATAACAAACCTGAGTAGATAAATAAATTCACCTTCTCGTTGCAGCTTGGGCAATAATGATATTTGTGCCATAGGCAATCCATTGAAGGGCATAGAAAGCAGACGCCAAGCATCATCGGCATCATACAACCAACAAAAGCCGCTAAACTTGGTTTATGTCTGTTTAACAAGCAAAGGGAATTACTAAAAAACATATATATGTCCTTGAAGCTTATATTATAATATAAAATTTTTTTATCAGTACAAATCCTACATCATCTGGCAGTTAAGGTAAGATGCACTTTGAGATTTTACCACAGATGTCCAATTAAAACTCTACATTTAATTGACAATGTGTTCTAATTACTTATCTATAACAGTTCATGTTTTCTTTCCAAGAGAAGGAAATTGTTGATGAATGGAGGAGAATTCAATGTTCTAAGCAGAATAAATATATGTAGTAAACATTGAATATCCTAAGCAGAAACAGTGTAAGGATGTTCTTGACTTCTTCACATTGTAGTAACTTTGTGGATCCAATTAACAGTGAAGAATCGCCATATCAAAAGTTCTTTAAAACAAAGCTGCAAAATTATCTAATTTTGTGCTTTTTTAAAAACAAAAATTTCCAGATACCATCATAAATTTCAAGCTGTAATATCATCACCACTGCAGCTAGGCCATTTATGAAGAAAGCTGGTCCCATGTTTACACTCGACTCGACTAGACTCGACTCCCAAATATTGGAAGTTATGAATACCAAAAACAGCCTTTGCAAAGAATTCAGACAACTCAGTTTCTTTATAGAACATCGGCTCAGTTTATATAAATGATAAAAAAGTGTGAACACCAAAGTAATAAAATCAGTACATCGACTAAAAAGTTTCACAGTACAGCATTCCCTCTTGTGATTCTCAGCTGAAAACAAATCCAATCTCTATTAGAAGCAAAATTATGCAACTATAGTTCCTTAATCTTAATGGCACACTATATTTCTCAATCCTTTCTTTTGTCAATGGAAACTGCAGAGTTTTTTGCATTTCTACCCACTGTACCGCATCTACCACCCCTAAAAATTAAATCAACACTAATAAAAATTCTAAAAACCATATATTTTACACCGCTGCTTCACAATTTTACACTAGTCACGCTTCATTCAAACTCGTCACTCCTTCCCAATTTACACTGTTAAACACAATTGCGCCAAATATTTTTGCACTGGAAAACAGAACCGTACCATTCACAAAATTGAAAACCTTATTCTCAAATATTTGAAGCCCCAACACACAGTTCAAATACTTTATACCAATAACAGAGAACACGGGAAAAGGGAATTGAACTGTTGAAGAACTTACTTGACAGAGGTGATTCCAGTACTACCACAGTGAACACAACTAAAAGGCGCCGGCGTGTCTCTGTAAATTGTCTGCTGAAGAGGAATTCCTTTTGGGTCCCCAACGACGGCGTTTGGGGGGACTGCACCGGATTGATAAGGATTTTCACCTACGTAATACTGTTGAGGCATCGGCGCTTGGTACGCCGCGTTGTAGGGGATCCCGATCGCAGGCTCCTCGATCTTCGACGATTTCTCCATAACAACAACGATTCGATTTTTCAGAGGAGGGTTTTTAAGATTTACAATGAATTTTTTCCGGAAGAGATACATTATATATGCGGATAGTTGATGGGTGTCAGAAATCTACATTTTCATTACAACGTGGTGTGATTTTATTGGTGAATTAAGTCGCAGGACCCCACTACCATCACCTGCTAGTTTCCTACATTCCGCGGAAACGAAAATTCAATTGTATTAATCAAAATCATCTAGAATTTCAATGTAAGAATCAATCGAGTGCCATGGGAAGAAATAACGACTTCGACTTTTGTTTCAAAAAAACATTTCGACTTTTATATCTATTTAAAATTTTTAAATAATTGATAAATACTTTCCAAAAATGTTCAGATTCGTGCACTTGCCAAACATGCTTAGATTTAGCACTTCTTGAGCAAGTTAACAAAGAATTAATAATAATTTGTATGTATCTCTTTGAAGTTTAAATTATAACATGTTCATTAGGTCATTCTTCGCCTCAACTCCTTTAGAAAAGGCTGTCCTAGTGAAAGTATAAATAGCTTATAGTTATTTAGCTTATAGTTATTTTGTTGAGTAATATAAAAGTTGGTCAAATTTATTAATGATCTTCAGACTGACTTATTAAATGATTCAAATCATCTTCTTATTCTCAAAAATGTATTCTAGGCCACTCTTATGGGATTGGAAGAAGAAGCTTTCACCCAAATGATTTAAAGTTCCTCCGAACGGTCCCAATCTCGAAGTATTGCACAAGAGCTTGGGGAACACTTAATGCAAAAACCTTTGACTCGTGGTTTAGGGATCAAAGCGATTTTGACACACTATCTAATCTAATTACACCGTTGATGAAAACAAAAGTCAAATATGGCTCAACTAAAGATACAAGAAAAAAGAGAAAGCATAAGCAGCTTGGTGATGTAATATTCA
>CAIGRN010030794.1:0-12714 GCA_903798345.1 Fraxinus anomala
CTGCAATCTGCCTGCGATGTCCTACCTGCGTTGCAGCTGTGTCGCAGTGCCTGCAACCACACCCGAATTTTCTAGGCATCACCCGGACACGAACCCGACACCATGGACACCGATCATCTAAACACCAAATTTAGGTGACACTGGCATTGCCATGTACCTATGAAGTCTAGACCTAATCAACCATATGTCTAACTCATTTTCCCACTTCGGCCCGTGACACCCCCGTGCCATGTTCGATCTCGTGTCACTACCATGCGGTCCGTGACATATATGTCTAAAAATCAGGTAAACATACTGATGACAAATCAAAATCACGATAGTTAGGTGTCAATTTTCCAACAGGACAGAGAGATGACCGCAACCCCAGCTAAATGATAACCCCCAAGTCACATGAGGACTACTCGTGGACTTACATGCTTAAATACTGATGAGGTTAAATTAAGATCACTTCAAGGCCATTTTTACCATCGGAGCCGTTGCGAAACAATCGAGTAATCCATTCCTGAGCTTAGAACTCGAGATTCAAAGGAGATTAGGTGGGGTGAACCGTGAACGCTGCAAATGAACAATGGACGAAAATCAAGATTAAGGTTTTTTGGGTTTGTTCATAATGCTGAGGGTTGAATTATGGGCGAGATTTTAGGAATTTTTGATTAAAGGTAAAGTGCTGCTAGGATAAACAAGGTAACCAAATCTACAATAAAATTGTAAGAATTAAAACATTTATTTTGAACACTTTGGTAAAGTGCTGCTAGGTTTTTTGGGTTTGTTCATAATGCTGAGGGTTGAATTATGGGCAAGATTTTAGGAATTTTTGATTAAAGGTAAAGTGCTGCTAGGATAAACAAGGTAACCAAATCTACAATAAAATTGTAAGAATTAAAACATTTATTTTGAACACTTTGGTGTACATTCTATGATGTATTAAAAAACTAAAGGTTAAACCCCAACCTTGAGGGTCCCCCACCGCCCAGTCCCTAGAGCATTGTGGAAGAGGTAAATCGCGGGATGTGCCTCAGCAGGTCAGGGTACAAGAGCTGCCATACTGGTGCCCACAAAGAGTCCAATTCCAAACCTTGTAAGAGGCAGGAATCGAACCCTCACACTGCGGCTGCCAGCTCAGCAGAGACAAGGTGAATTTGACACACATTACAATTATTCTAAAGTTTGATAAAGGATAGTGATATACCATTATGATTTGTATGATCCTTTTAATATTCGATAGGGGATAGTGACATACCATAATGATTTGCATGATCCTTTTGATGTTCTTGTAATTTAATACATCTTTACATATTCGCATCGGATAGGTTTAGTTCTACTTGAGAGAGNTTTGCACCACTGAGCTATGCCCTAGCCATTGATAAATAATTGTTATTCAAATCAATGACTAGATTGTTTGTCAAATTATAGAATGTCAACCAAAGTATAAAATTAAATGTACAAGTAACAAGGTTGAAAATTTGTAATAGCATTATGCATCATTCATTTTAAAGGGACAAAATCAGTTCTCAGCCTGAATATTCGACTCCCATTTGGTTTCATTTTTTCAAAACCCATTTTTTAAAAATTCATTTTGCCCCCGTTTGGCCTCATTAAATATATAATATATTTTTCTCTCTTCTTTTTAATCACACATCTCCAATAAAATAATATTATATGTAAACAAAAAAAATTTCTTTCTTTTTCAACCATACATTCTCTAAAAAATACTATTCCAAAAATTATAATATCAAATAATGAGGTCAAACACATGGGCCGACACAAGGGGTGACCTAGGAGATCACGTGACCCCCAACTTCTGGGCAAATATGTTTTTTTAAAAAAAAATTTTTGTCTTACTTTTAGAAGTTATTACGCGATGCCACATGAAGTTGAAAAAATTACATGTTGGGTGTGTTTGAACCACATTATTTTGGAAGAATGTATTTTAAAATAATAGATTGATAGAAAATGTATTGTTGAAAAAGAAGGAAAAGTCATTTATATGATGTAAAATATTATTTTATTAAAGAATGTGTGGTTGAAAATGAGTAGAAAAATAAAAATAAAAATTTCAGTGCTTGTTTGGGAGCAATTTTTGCTTGATTTTAATCAAAAATCTGACTGTTGCCAGCAGCCCCTTTTGACTTCTTCCTCACATTGGTGAGCGTAAAAAAATTAAGATTTTGGACCAAAAAATCAGTAGCAGATAAGCTTTTAATGTGACTCAAACAAGGGCTTAATATTATTTTGAAATGTTCACGGCCTAGTTTTTTACTTGATTAATGGCGCGCGGAACGATCAACCCTAGCAAATATTACGACTTATCAAAATAGACCGTTTTAAACTAGTATTTCGAAAATTTCGATAACATGCTAATTTTAAAATTTGTCCGATGATTATACGCTATCTGAATCCACAAATCGCCTATATTGTCTCGAAACTCGTTTCGAGAGCTACATTATAAACATATCGAATAATCTAAATAAATATAAAGAATAGTTAAAAATGCGTCAAACTTGCATCTTAAAAATAGACATCTAGCTCGTCTTTTCTTCCAAAGTTTTCAATTATTTCATTAACGTTGATTATTTTTGTGCGACAAATTTCTCAATATAATTTATATAAAAAATTTCGAAATTTTACATTCGAAAAAGTCATACTCCATGTATATTTTTTGATGTAAATTTACATGTGGTATGATTTTTTAAGGTAAATTTTAGAATGTAAAATATCTCGCAACTTTTTTTTTTTGAAAGTTTGATGGTGTCTCCTAACTCAAAAACTCTGCGTCCGCCCCTAGTCAAACGGGGGCTTATATTCATATATTTTATGAAATTCACAATCTTCATCAACTTTTTAATCACGTATTTCATAAACTTTTATTAAAATTTACTAAAAATTTATTTTTTAGCAAAATCTAATGGGGGCTCAATAAGTTTACTTTTAGGTAAACCCTTGTCGTGGCCAAAAACCTGGTTGATCCAGTGAGTTAGGATTTGTTTGAGTTCCTTTTTAGAAGAATAAATTTTGTAATAATGATTTTTTGAAAAATATATGTTATTGGAAAGTAGAAAAAAAAAAATTTGTATGTACAATAATCTTATTAAGCCCTTTGATTGCCAATATTTTGAGAAAATGAAATTCTGAATAATAATTTTTTGAGAATAATTGGTTATAAAGTAGAGAAAAGTTTTGAATTTACGTGTAAAATACTTTATTATGTAAATATGTGGTTGGAAATGAATATGAGAATTAAGTCTACGATTGACAACCGTTATTTTCAAACTTTTTTTTTACATACTTATTTTCAAATACATATTCACATAATAAAATATTTTATGAGTACATTAAAATAAAATTAACCACACATTCTCTTAAAAATCGCTATTCAAAACTCTATTTTTTTAAAAATAATGATTATCAAGGGTTAAATTTTTTTATAATAATGGCTGTGTGCTAAATTTGTCCTTATGATCAACGATTTATCAAAAAGGCCCGGTCCTTGTCACTAAACCAGCGGCCATTGTCCACACCTGAGTCTTCAAAACAACTGCAGTTGAAACTGAACCGGACGGTCCACTCTTAAACCCTTGATTTGAGATTTTTCCAACCCCCCAAATCCTAGAAAGTGTATCAGCGATTTGGAAGAAAAATTTTCACGAATCATGATTGAAAACAGATTAATTTCACTTCTGAGGAAAACCAAATCCTTCACCAAAAGTTTGTCTCTAAGGGAATGTAAAACATTTTCTACTGTAAATGGATTATCCAATGAATCTTCATTGTTAATCCAATCAAGAGTTTACTCTTCATTTCCCACCCTCGTTCCTGCTTCGAGAAGTGCCATTACACGAAATATTATTATTAATGGTTTCAGAAGCTTTCATCATCACAATATCAAGGTATTTGGATTTTTTTACTCTTCCTTTTATTATTGCCATTCATACGGTTTTTTGGTGAAAGTGCGCAGATAATTATTATTGAAGGCAAGATTTAAGTGAATATGCGTTGCACCTCTCTAATAGATTAAGGTTTTAGATGGAGATGTTGAAAACACACGAGTTCGAGTTTTGCTGCTGTTGATTTATAAAAATTAAGAATGCTGTCAGCATATGAAGGAGTTTGTTTAAAGAAATGATTTGAATGAATACACGGGGTCCTCACTAACTGTTTAAGCTTTCAATGAAAGGGTTGACAATTATTATAATCATCTCAATTAAATGGGAAAACATTGAGGTTAGCCAAACATGTTCTTAGCATGTATAGTTGTTGCTATATTTCTTGATAATGCGTCTATGAATTATTTGGGTTCATCATGTGTGGTTCATTAGTGTACTAAGTAAATTGAAATCGATTCTTCTGGTTATTCTTCAAACATTTTGTCTCTGATATTACGTTATGAATTCCTGTCAATTCCATAGTGTAAAAATTTAATAATTTCCTTCTAGACATTGTTGGATTCTTTTCCTCCTCTACCAAACTCTATGGTCTCTCACTCACAAACTTCGTATCAATGAAGACCTGGGTTTCAAAGCACAAGCTTTTGGCTTTTTTGGCTGGTAAAAAACTATCAAATCCTCTATAGTAAGTGTTCACAAACTAACTAGCTGGAAATTTGCCTCTTTTTACTTTTGTTCTCTCAGTTCCTTTCACCCCCTCCATTTATTTATGGATCCCAGAGAAGTGATGTATTAAAATAACTGACGATACATATGAAGAAGAAATTACGAGAGTGAGATCTATCCGAGTTAGAAGTGGGGAATTTCCTAAAAATAGGCTTTACAAAGGTTATAACGTAAATCCCAATATTTTTTGCTTTAGACGTGAATGGACTTATCCAACATCTAACATATGATGGATAAATCTAAAGTTATTTTGCTGGAGCACCTCAGAATCTAGGATTCTTCATTAACTAGACTAAGAAAGAAATGCATGATGTGTCCTTCAAGTCACAGTAAGAAATATTATCGCCTGAATCAAAATAGGGGATCCTGTTGTCCAAAATAATGATTGTTTTGTGTATTGAAAGTCCACTATCAATAAGGAATGAGACTCGAAGAGAATGCAATACATAAGATACTATTGGGTGGGATGAAATGGAGAATGAATACACAGATTCTGTATGATTAGATGATACCTTATTAAAAGAGGAGTTCTATTGAACAGCTATTGGACTACTGTGCTTTATAATGCTGAGTATTGGAACATTAAATAATAAAATGTCCAAGAATTGAACTTAGTAGAAACGAGTATGTTAATAATGATGAAAAACAAACTATAATGGATAAGATAAAAAATGAGCATAAAAATAAATGGTTGGACATAATCAAAGTATTGAGTTGAACTCTTATTTGGTGTCTATGAGCTGTTATCAACTTTTGGGGGAAGGAAAGATGAGTGGGACGTCCCATGTACATACATGCACCGTAGATGTATCATCATTATGTTTTAACCATCTAATTCTATTCTCCTGTTGATAGAAAAAATATTTAGATCACAATGCATAATATCATAGTCATACATTTATGCAAAACATGTACCTCAAGCACATGCATCGGCCACCAATTAAAGACGATCAAAGGAGAGCGGCTTAGATGGAGGGCACTTGTCTTACAAAAACCTAAAAGACTAGAGTAGTAAGTAGAGTGACAAAAATCTCACAAGAACAAGTTAGAATAGGGAGTAGGTGACCAAGGTTAACATGATGCAAACTGATTTTCGTAGATTCAATTTGATTAAGCCCTTGTTTGATTTTGATTTTTTCAAATCACCTTTTTTCTCAAACTCATTTTCAACCACATTTTTCCACTAAAATAATTTTGTATGTGGACCCATAATTTTTCCCTACTTTTTAACTATACATTCTCAAATAAATCACTTTTCACAAAATCGCTTCTCTGAAAATCAAAATCGAACAAGCACTTAATTAAGAGCAGAAAATCCAATATTGAATAGAGTGACAAAGAAGAATTTATGTGGCTGATTTTGTTAAGCATTTATCTACCTCTTTAATCTCTAACATAATCCAACTCAGATTTGCTATTAGTTAGAGTTAACTTATTCCAGTGAATGGCATTTTAATGTTTTGCTGTCTTTAAATGCTCTAGCACCTTGTTCCTTGCTTTAATTACCTTTTGCTTTTTAAGATCATAATCATGGGGACAGAGTTAATTTCTGTTTTCAGAACTTTTATAAGCGATCATTCAGGAATTTCTCCACTGCAGCATCTATTGCAGTGAAAAATATGGAGGGGTTAAAGCTCCTTGTAACTGCTTGGCCCCAAGCTCAGAAAGCTTTGGTATTTGGCTTTTTGTATCTGCTGCTTGGGTCATAGTATGGTGGTGCTCGGTGGTGTCACACAACTGACCAGATTGGGTCTCTCAATGACTGACTGGAAATTCACTGGAAAGCCTTCTCCTATCTCGGATGAAGAATGGTTAATTGAGTTTGAGAAATACAAGCAATCTCCTGAATACACACGGTAAGTCCATATGCCACGTAGTTTGCATTTACATTTAATTATTTATTTAATCTGGCAGTCTTCATATCCCAAAGTGTCTGAGTTTCTAAGATCCTAAAGATAGACAGTGTCCGTTCATCTTCTTTTCTATGAATTATCTTGTTTCCTTCATTTAATGTTTTATTGGAGGCTTTTGTTTGGGCTGGAGGGGTAAGGGTGGGAGGGAATGTACAAAATAAAAGTTACGTCAAGAACTGTTTTTGTCTCTTTTCCACTTTTGGTCTCGAGTGGAAAATACCTCGATCAGCCACCAATGTCCTGAATGCATTTATTGGGGATTCATGAACAAGCAAAAGACAAACTAAATTCAGAGGGTGTTTGGTGGAGATTAAAATTAGATTTTTAGTAGATTTTGATAGAAGTTTTTGAATTGTGTGGTTGAAAAGTTGTGGGACTCATAAAAGATATGGTTAATATTGATTGTTTGACTTTAACTTGGATTAAAATTGGATTTTAATCTGGACCAAACAGGGGCTTATTTGGCCTGCTCTCTGAATACAAAGGATCCCTCTACCCCTAGAACTGGCAAGCTATTTATAGTGGTCTGATCACTATGTTCTATGCTCACTACCTGTCATAGTGTGTCTCTGAATTTTTACCAACTCCACTCGTCAGTGACAACTCATTTTTGTGATCGAGTAGGAAGAGGAAAATTTTTTACAAAGAAAAAACATTTAAGAAAGCAATCTGGCTATATTTCAGATACCACAGTAAATATAATCAAAATGTATGAATTTATTGCAAGTGAACGTAAGTAGCAGGTTTAGTAAAATGAATAGAAAGTGTTTAAAAAAATAGTTGTCATTATCAGTGAGTTTCGTCATTTCAAAACTGAAGGCACTACTTTTTCTGAATATGTGTGAAGGAATAACTGTAGACAAGACCTACATAATAATACTAACATAAGCACCAGAGAGATAAGGGTAAGGTATTTGGCAATATGTGTTTTCAAAGTGACCAAGTCTTTAATTTTCTCTTCTATTCTCTCTGCTTTTCTTAGTCTTATTGAAAGATGAAAGTTTGAGTACATATTTATAACAATGTTCTTTGTTGTTTGACACTTAAGCTGGTAGGCAAGGATTCTTGAATAATTTTGGAATTTACCTACTCTAGACTAGTTCTGAACGGTTCAAATTTGCCGTTGCAAAGGCATTGATATTTCCAAACTAAATTTCTAAGAGAGGGGTTCACTGTTTGATTTCGGAGAAAGATTCTTTTGTCAGGATGTCGTTCCTATGCCAGGCTTGTGGTTTTCATGATAGAAATTTGTGAAACTACATAGGAGCTCTCTCAACTGAGTATAGATGTGTATGAAGTCCAATACCATGGGAACGAAGTTTGAATTTGGATGCATATTGAGTTTTTATGTTTCATCTGTTGGAAATTTCCTGGTGTCATAAAATTCTGATATATAGTTAGTTCCTTTATAGGTTCTTGAACTTCCTTCACAAGATCCTTTTCCCTTAAAGCTTGGGAGTCCACATGTTGGTAATGTAGAAGCCAAAAACGGGTAAATCGAGAAACATCTCGAAACCATAATGAGTAATCAAGCTATGGTTTTTTTGTCAATACTTGGTTTGGATTCCTAAGGCAATTGTCTAGATTTACTTCACTATGGCAACACTACTGGAATCTGTGTCCATAGTTGCATTTAGATCTGGTTTAATCATATCATGAAATTAGTTGTTTTCATTGGGTATTGTTGAAGTGCATCTAATTTCTTGATCATTCCAGTGTAAAAAAATGCAGGGGCGGAGCTGGAAGAAAACATTTGTGGGGGCAAATTACAAAAAAAATTTAATTATGGGAGCAAAAATTGAAAATTACAAGGATTTTTTTGGAAAAACTTGAAAATTTTTTGGACAAAAGCTGAAATTCTAAATTTAGTGTGGGGGCAGCTGACCCCACTCCCTCCACTCTAAATCCGCCCCTGAATAAAGGTACGAGTCTTTCTGAATTGAAGTTCATATATTGGATGGAGTATGCCCATCGTACGTGGGGAAGGGCACTCAGTATAATGTTTGCCCTACCATTTTCATACTTTCTTCGGAAAGGATGCATAACGCCTCAACCGGGACTTATGCTCTGTGGGCTATTTGCTCTTGGTGCTGGGAAAGGACTAATTGGCTGGTGGATGGTCAAAAGTGGTCTCGAGGTAACAAGTGACAAGTGTTTACATATTACTTCCTGGTATTCTGAATTCGATGAAGCTCTTTAATGTTATTATGTTTTCTTTTTCTTCTTTTAGGAACCCGAATCTAAGTTTGCTGAACCAAAAATAAGTCCTCATCGCCTTGCAGCACATTTAAATTCAGCATTTGCTATTTACTCTGGGCTTTTTTGGACTGCTCTTTCTGTTGTTATGCCTGAGCCTCCTGCTGAATCCGTACCCTGGGTTCAAGGGGCAGCTAAAGTTAAGCATCTGGCCCTTCCAGTAAGCATCCTAGTTGGAGTCACTGCCATTTCAGGAGCATTTGTCGCTGGAAATGATGCTGTAGGTTACCAGCCTTTTCCCCTTTCATTCTCTTATCCGTGTGCGTATGTAGAAATTACACTATAATGTGACCTATTTATGGCTGCATACAAATTTTCAGGGCCGTGCATTTAATACTTTTCCCAAAATGGGTGATACATGGATTCCAGATGATATTTTCAGCATGATGCCACTTCTGCACAATTTTTTTGAGAATACAGCAACTGTACAGGTTTGTTTCCCATTCAATATCAAAAGCGGCTTATGATGCGTGGATTGGGTTTGGTTGGTAAAGTAGTTTAATATTTCATCAAACTTTTCAAAACTAACTTATTGTGAAAATTATATTGAGTGGGAAAGTAAAGCACAATGCATATTGATTATTACATGTAAGATTGATAAATGGTGAACAAGTTTTGGTTTGGGGGGTCTGGGGAGGTGGAACAGTGCAATTTATGGAGATTAATGTTATCTAAAGTACATGATTACTTGTTTGATACTAAATGTTTGCTATGATTTTAATTTTATTTTTTTGTCTCTGCCTCAGCTGATTAGTTCTATCAATGCTTAACATTTTATTAATAGAAATAAAAGTGTTGGCACTAATGCTATGGTTTCTTAGGTTGTTTTATAGTAACCAATATAACTTTTGGCTGATTTAACTGTCTCTCACTCGCATCATATGCTCTACACTTGATTCTTCAATCCATGCATTTAACACAAGTTTAAGCGTTAATCTTGCAGATGTATATCCAATGATTGTTAGTCTTCTCAAAGAAGAAGAAATTTTTTTCAAATAATTTATTAACAGCATTTCAACTTGCAGTTGTTTTCTCTAATTTTCTTTTTTATATATTTAGACTATGTTTCTGATGAGTTTCTCTTGTTATTTTACCAGCTTGATCATCGAATACTTGCCACTGCAACATTGTTTTCAATTTGTGGCTTATGGTGGGTAACCAGAAAAATTGATGTACATCCTGCGATCTGGTCTTTAAGAGGAAGCACTGTTGGCATGGCTGCTCTTCAGGTACACCCGTGTTTACCGATGTATAATGCCCTTCTCAATTCTAAAGTACAGTTTCTTTCAATAATTTGTTTCTTTATTTCCTTTGCTTTTGTGAAGGTTACACTGGGGATATGGACTCTTCTGTCATATGTACCGGTTTCATTAGGGACAGCTCATCAAGCAGGAGCTCTAACTCTTTTTCCTCTAATGGTTCTTCTCAAGCACACTGTGCGACGACCTTCAATGTCACTCCTCAAAACACTACCTTCAGTAGCTAAGACTCTGTGATAGGTTGGACTTGTGATTGTGTTATTACAGTACCTTTTATGTTCTATCTTGAAACGTTGGATTATCCATTTAAGGTCTGTCCTTTCAGTGTGATAGTTTGGTCCATGGAATGCCTTATGATATTGATTATGGGCCCGTTTGGCAACGAAAGCTCTTCGTGTAAAAGAGTTTTTGAGAAAGCTAAGGTCAGCTTTTTTGAAAGCTTTTCTATCTAGACAAAGTACATTTAGAAAATTATCCAAAACAGTTTAAAAGTGGTTTTTCAGTCTCAAAAACAACTTTTGACTTTTCAAAAGCTCCGCCAAACGTTCATAGTAGAAACTTTTCAGTTTAAGAGCTAAAAAATATTTCTTACGCTCGTTAAGCATTTTGTAACTGATTATGCATTAGAAAATTTGTCTATTGTTACTTTCAAGTAGTAGAAATGATTACTTTTATAGATGATTTCGAATTGATCGGGAATACATTTTATGTTAGTTGTTTGTTGTTGCACTGTTTTCTCATGAAATGTGAACTTGTTGAAGTAAAATGAAGGGGGACTTACACTATTGAATTGGGTGCCATTATTTGACTTCAAAATTATAATTTGACTTGTGTTATATTTGACTGCATAGCAGAGCAGACTTGTTGAGTGTGGAAACTGAACCAAATGCGATTTGGGGTTGGTGAAGAATCTTTAGTCCAAGAAAGTTTTCTGGGACTTTTAAGGCTGCGTTAGTTTAAAAATATTTAATAAAAAATTTAGTCAATCAATGCAAAGCGTAGAGAAGAAAATTTGCAAATTTACAGACTGACGACGAAATGCAAGTTACTTATTACGAGAGAGAGAGAGAGAGAGAGAGAATATTCACAAATATTCTTTCGAGTTAGTATTTGTTTGAAATTAATAAGACAATTAACACAAATAGGGAAAAATTGGGGTTTGAATTGAAAAGTATTGATTTTTTTTTTATTATTTTTCAAAATTACAATATAAAACAAAGCTTTAAAAAATTCAGAAAATTACAGTATGTAATTTTTTGGCAAATTACAGTGTGTTTACAATGATTGTAACTTACTCCATATTTGCTCTCTTACACAATTTGTAATTTTTGATCAATTGTAATTTACACTATGTAAGTCATATTACGCCACCGTTTGGTTTGAATAAAAATTAGATTATTAGTAGAATTTGATAAAAGTTAGTACAATATGTGATTGAAAAGTTGATAAAAATTGTGGGTCTCGTAAAATTTAATGAAAATAAGTTTGAAAAAAATAAAATTTGAGTTTTAAGAAATGTGGGCCAAATAGGGGTTACATCACATATTATTTGTTTGTGAATTTAATATTAAAAATTGTCGAATAATCATATTACATCCAATTACTTTTTAATTTTCTAATAAATTTATGGGATATGTGAGTTTTTTTTTCTTACAGTTACGAATACATATTGTAATGAAAATACAACATTTTGCACAAATAATTATTTCGTGATATATGAGGAGTATCAAACAATGAAACTCGCGTATATTCACAAACCATATCATATAATATCAGACAAAGTCCATTCATGTTATAAATCAATATTATATTGATAAATTCGAAGAAAAAAGACTGAAGTGTAATAAAAATTAAAAAGATTGATGAAAGAAATAGATGATATAACTACTAAATCACCAATATCTGTCATAAATCTAAACGCCAACCAATGTAGGTATGATGGTCAATCCAACTGCCAAATATAGTACTTTTTTGTTATAGCGTATGTAATTTTCCATAGTAAATTTAATTGTTGTGCCGAAAATCAATATAGAACCATTAATTCTTAAACCTAAATTTCAACGCCTAATTTTAAAATCCATTCCTCCTATGAATATGCTTTCCCATGTCCTCAGGCAATGCATGTTATAATGTGGACAAAATATTTGATATAAAATTATTTCACAATTTAAAGCTAGCAAAAACTATTAATTAAGAAAATAGAAGGGGTGGGGTGGGGTGACAATAATCAAATTTAATTTTGCACCTACTTTTGTCTTTTCAGTTTTCACAGGACTTCACGATGTGGTGGGCGGTGCATAAGTTAGTACAAATTGTTATTCTAATTCAAACTCTTATTATTATTATAATTATAATAATGTACACATTAGAAGAAAAACTAATCACATTCATTCAAATATGGTATGCTACAATTCATATAATATCTTACGTATAAAAATAAAATATCTAATGTCGAATTTTAAACAATGAATCATTACCAAAATATTATATTTGTGTATTTCTTATGATAGATTTAGAGTGACTTGAACATCAACCAATTAACTTAGATTGTACGTCTCTTTTTTTGGGGCGATGATTTTACGCTTGCAATCTCTCACCCCTAATGTTTCTAGTGCAATTGATTTTTTAGTTTTACTTCGAGATGTCATACTCGTCTATTTTTTTTTTTTTTTTTTT
>CAIGRN010030806.1:0-15139 GCA_903798345.1 Fraxinus anomala
TTGACAATTTTCTCTTGACTTCCATCTTCTTCATGGTCATCATAATCACTCTCGTCAAGTGCTTTCTTTTTAATAAATCTATTCTTCTCTTCGGCTTTTTCTTCTTTCTTTTAGAATTGACGATTGTGGCAAAAACTTTTCCATTTCTTAACAAGAACTAGATCATCAAGTTCTTCATCATTCATATTTTCGCTTAAAGTGTCTTCATCAACTATAGATTTTAAAGCAATTTGACGCATTTTCTCTTCTTTGCTTTTCATTATTTTCTCCTTTGTCTCGGTGCAATTTAACTCATATGCCATCAATGTTCCATAGAACTCTTCCAATGGATATGCACTGATATCTTTTATGTTTTCTATCAACATTCTCAATGAACTACATGCTTCCGAGAGTAACATAAGCACTTTACTCACAAGTTCAAGGTTAGTGAATTTTCAATTGAAGCCTTCGAGGTCATTAGTAATATCGGTAAAACGAGTGATCATGTCAAAAATCAGTTCATTCTCTTTCATAAAGAAATTTTCAAAATATTTAACTAAGAGATTTATCTTAGTGTCTTTCACTTTGGTAGTTTCAACATGAGTAATTTCTAATGTATGCCAAATAGCATAAGCGATATCACATGTACTAATACGATTAAATTCATTTTTATCTAAAACACAATAAAATATATTTTTTACTCTAGCATTTAATGATAATTTTTGTTTATCTACTTCATTATATTCCTCTTTAGGTTTAGAAATAATTTGATCTGATTTACCATTCTCTTTAATAACATTTTTAGGCAATATCTACTTCACTATATTCCTCTCTATGTTTAGAAATAATTTGATCTGATTTACCATTCTCTTTAATAACATTTTTAGGCACATAGGGACCAAATTCAATAACTTCCCAAATATTATAATCTATTGATTGAATAAATATTATTATTCTAGCCTTTCAATAGTTATAATGAGTATCATCAAAGAAAAGATGATAATTTGTAGAACGCCTCTCAAGATTTGGAAAAATATGGTTAATCATTGCTCAAGATTATAGAATCTTAATTTCAAAATGAGTACATTGCTCTAATACCAATTGATAGCCCAAGAATTACTAACCAAGATGGAGGGTGAATTGGTTTCTAAAACTTTTTTGAAAAATTAATCTAAATTCAAGCAAGTAAAAACTAAATAAATCAAATATAAAAAGTGATAAGTAAAAGGGAGAGAGAATATAAACAATATAATTGTGAAGGTTCGATCCAAAACAATGATCTAGTCCTCCGTTACCAATCTCTCCGACACGAGCAAAACTTTTTTACTATGTTGAATGACTTATGGTACAATCCAACCCTTTACAACGCTTCCGGTGACTTACAAACAAGTAGCATCAATCATAATACAATGTTGAGCTTTTCAGGACCTCAACAATACTTGTTATTGAGCTTTCACGTGACTCAATATGACTCACATGGTGACTTACAACAAGGAGTATCTATCCTTATACAATGTTGATCTTTAATGGATTTCAACACGACTCACACTTTATCAAAGTGATTTTATAATGGAATACATCTCTTGATAATAATACAAACAAGTTAAGTAGTAAGAAAGGCTAACACTTCAATTAATAGTAATTAATGATAGCTCAAGTGTTAGATGAATTTTTTTTTATGAATATGATAATCAAAAATTAGATTCAATCAATCAAAGTATTTCAATGAGAAGATGAAGAAGAAATAAATGCAATGTAGATTCAAAAATCTTCTCAAAATATATCTTTCATTTAATGAATAATTCGAATAAATTAATACTAAGAGAGAAATGAGAAACTTTGATGAATATGATGATTTTACAAATTTGATTCAAAATAAATATGATGATTTTATAAGTTTGATTCAATCAATCAAAATTTTCAATATGAAGATGTAGAAAATTTTATGTAATGTAAGTGCAAAAATCTTTTAAGATTTATATAAATAATATAAGCACAAAGAGAAATGAAAAACTTTGATGAGAGAAATAATTCAAAAAATCTGATCAATAATTAAAGTTTTTGTTATGAAAAAATAAATGAAATGAATGTAAAAATGCAAGGTCAAAGAAAAATTTTCACAAATATATTTCATAAGAAAGTTATTTCTCTTTCTTCTAATGAATGTAAAGTGAAGTGGTATTTATACCAATCAAAACGTCAAAATTTCTGACCAACCGTCTGCTACTGAATCGGACAACTGAACTAGTCCTTGTGTGTAAGAAATTAGAACGGTTAAAAATTTGACCGTTGGACGAACCGGACGTCCACCAGGTCAACTGAACGTCCTTGTTGACTTTGACTTTCTTTTGGGAGGGGGGATTGCACTTTTGAAGAACGTTTCAATTTATCTTTCAAGGTAAGTAACATTATGAAAATTTAAACTTCAAATTGAAACATTTACCCTTTTGAAAAATAAATTTTTATGCAAGTATTTTTATAAAATAATATTTTTATGCATAAAAAGATTTTTGAGCTTTTATCATTAATTGCTAAATATCGAAGTATTAGTATATTTATAAGTCTGGATTGAACACAAATGTACCTCTATAGGAATAAAGAGAACCTTTATTGACCGATGATTTCTTGAAAATTTAATTTCGAAGGAGTGGTTGGTACATTATTATTAGAATAATTCTATTTATTTCAATTATAGATGATAACTGATTTATGTGACATACTATGAAATGATAAGACCAATTAAATGTATGAATATGAGATGCACTCTATTAAATTTATCATTTAAATTCATATGATACGGTAATCATCTCTAATGAAAATAAATAACGTTACTCTTAATATTATTGCACTCATTATATGATGATTATACCGAACTATCTTTTATATCTATGCAAGTTTCCTCAAGCCTTCCCGCCCCTGAATAATTCTTGATTCTTGAGCATGTTGGGGATTGGGAGACAGTTTAAGAGCTGTTAAAATTTAATTCTTGATTCAGGTTTCAATTTTTTGCTCTTTCTTGAATTGCCTATAGTTTATCAAGAGTAGTGTCGCACATGGTTTTCCCCTGGGAAATGAGGATCCAATGTCAAAAAAGTGAAGATTAAATGCTAAAAAAAAAAATTGAATGAGAAGCGAATTCTAAAATTTCATGAACCTAGATACTCCTCCAACTGACGTCAACTGCCAAAATACTTACATAAATCAGTGGGAGGAAAAATGGCTCAAAATCCCCTCAAAAACAAACGACACTTGAATTTTCGCCATAATACTCCTAACATGTAGTTATCTCCATATATTTGATACTCGGTATTAGAAACCGGTGAGTAAAATACTAGACAAGATCAGAATATTTATTGTACTTTAATCATGTCGAGTGCTCCACGCCACTTGCTGCATGCAAGACTTGATAATGTTAATTACCGATCATTAGGGTTGCATGGATTGCAGGATATCATATAAAACGACCAGGTTTTGTTGGAGATGCAAGGATTCTACTATTAGCCCATTCGACTCTCTTAGAAGGAAATGACGTTCATGTTCGATGGTGCACAAGAGGTTTTTCAATTCCCGGTTCACGATTTTCAGGCGATTTACTTCGGCTATAAGGTTCTCTAACTGCTTCTTCTTCCGCCATCGATTCCGCCTGGCTGATTCTCGATTTGATATCATCCTCTTTCGCTTCCTAGTTTCTTCAACAGAGTTATCCAAATGGATTGTCTGTGAACCGGAGGTTGAATGGACCGGTGGTTCTGATTGCAAAAGGGAGAAGAGTTCATCAATTTCATTGGGAGTGAAAGTGAAACCATCTTCAAGAACCGGGAATTGGTACTGATCCGGTTCTTGACAAGGCATGATGATTTTCGATTTTATACAAGAGAAATGAGAAGGGGAGGAAAAGGGAAGAAATAAGGAGTAGGGAAGAGGTATTTATGAGGACTTGAGGGTGACACGTGGCATTAACCAAATATTCCAAAAACAAAGATTATTATTGACATGATTCAAGTCAATTGAACTAATTTCCACTTGTCTTGGTTAATTTTAGTAATAATTGTTTGGATAAGATTTGTCCCTTAATTTCTTCAGCTTTAGAGAATGAATTGTCTAAAAATTTCCTCCTCGATAAGGATAGTTGTCACCCTCTTGTGAGTTCATTCCCACCTTTTAGATGATATATGTGTGATCTTAAAAAATTTAAGTTTTTAAATTAATCGGTTTAACATGTTACTAAAACAAAGAAAAATACTGAGTTCAACTCTCGCCACCATCTATTTAGCACCTGTTTGACGTCTATTTTAATATCATTCACATTCTCATTTTTTTCTCATTCTTCATTTCAATTACACATTCTCCAAATAAAATAATATTACACACAAATCTAAAATTTTTCATCACTTTTTCACCACACGAATTCCCATTAATCACTATTCCAAAAATTCTATTATCATTTTAATGAGATTCAAAAACACACTTAATGAAATTGAGTACCTATCACACTCTAATTTAAAAAAAAAAAAAAAAAAAGTCCACCTACACTTAAATCTTTTAAATCAAGTGATTCAACAATGAAAGACCAATTATATCGAGATTTAAGGAGCCCCTCTGGATTCTTCCTCTAAAATTTTATAATCAATCACTGATTTAAGTGTCCAATTTTCATCCACCAAATATACCATTGTAAAAAATGGTTGGCATGTATATAAGTGGTGCTGCTTTATTCAGGTGGATATCTTTATTAGATTATTACCTTAATGGCGAAGAATAAATCGAAAACATATTTTGCTTATAAAGAACAATCCCCAAAGATTGGAGTCATGTGGGAAAGAGAGCACTGGCTGGTTTAAAATTTAAAGAAGCTATGCATGTAGAAACTGGGATGTTATGTCAATGCTTTTGTCCTTTCACGGTTTTAAAGGTGCCAATAGTAGAGAGAGACAAGATTTACTATTTTTATTTTTATTTTTTGACGTTTTGACATATTTGGTACATTATTAAAATTGAACTTAGCTATCATTTGTCACGAGTATTTAGTTTTGTTTGGTGATCCTTGTTGATTACACAAGATTTGATGTATCCCATGCTATTTCGATCATTGCCTAAGTCTGTGATGCTTTAGACTACTTAACTTTTGTCAAATAAGGTGGACATTCATGCTACTTCAACTAGAAGTATGACCCTTGTACTACTCTTCAACAATCTTGTAAGCAAGAACTTGACCTCCTCTCATAGACATGAGAAAACAACACAACAAGAAGTATGTTAAAATATTCATCTAAACAAGAGTCGATACTGTGAAACTTACATTGCCTGTTTAAAAACAATATACTTGCTATATTTATATCAAGTTTGACATCGTGTTGATAGTTTTTTTAAATATTAATTTTAACAATATACTCTTTTCAATCAATTGTTAGATTTCCTACACGTAGGGGTGTTAACCTTAATGTAAAAAGAGGGTGCACAAGTAGCTTAATTTGTTTTGAAAATGGGATAAAGTTGGAGTTTAATTGTGCTTAGAAGTAAGTCAAAAATAATTTATTATGCTAAGATGCCTAAATAAATAAATACACATTTTCGAGTCTAACGTCACATCAATTAGCGCTCTAAAACCTAATAGAAGAATATTCCCAATCAAATTTTAGTCAGTATTAATCTTGATTAGCAGATAATTCCTGTTTTGCCACGTTGACAAGTTCTACATATTGACACGTGGAGAGTAACATGCAGTGTTTCTCTCTTTTGAAATTTCTGTTTTCTATTTAGTAAAAACAGTTTTCAACTTTAATTGGAATCCCAATATACTTTTCTGTATTTGGTTGGTCAGTTTTAACTTTTAAAGCAGAAGTAAAGATTAAACCTCAACTTTGAAGGTTCCCCACCGTCCCACCCCTAAAGTATTGTGAATGAGGTAAATCATGTGATGTGCCTCATCAGGTCAGGGTATAAGAGCTGTCATACTGGTGCCCACAAAAAATTCAATTTCAAACATTGTAAGAGGCAAGAATCGAACCCTCACACTGCGGCTGCTTGCTCAGCAGAGACTACCTTACTCATGTCCTTTACACTACTGAGCTATGCCCAGTGGGACAACTTTTAAAGAAGAAGTAGGTAGGTTTACATGTGGTAGCAGTTAATTCAAGAATGAAAAAGAACCACAAAATGTTAGTGATGTACTTATCTTTATAGAAAGGAAGGGTACAAGTCAAAGAGAGGTGGGATGTTGGGCTATGAGGGTGCAAGTGCTCAAATTGCCTTTCCTACTTCGCCTGTGTCAATAGGCTAATTAGTAACTAGAAGGTGAAAGTATATGCTATTCTTAACTACTTGTCCTTAAATACATATTTGATAATTCAACCCATCACCTCTAAGTTAATAATGCTATTCATCCTTAGATATGATCATCATTGATCTAGGAAATGTACCCCTTAATTTATTGTCAAATGAGTGCAATCTCAACTAGCGATGATCACAACTAATAATAAGCTAGTGTTTGGTAGAAATGAAAAATATAGATTTTAATCTAAGTCAAAGTCAACAATTAATTTTAATCGTATATTTTTATGGGACCCACAATTTTTCAATCACATTCATCAATTTTTATCAAAATTTACTAAAAATCAAATTTTAATCCCCCATCAAGTAGGGGCTAAATAGCATTAGCCTCCTTAGGAAAAAAGGAAGACACCTTGGTGCAAGAAAATATGTTAATATCTTCTCATTTAAACCCTTGTTTGTCAAATATTTTTTTTACATTCTCATTTTCAACCACATATTCATAAAATCAAATATTCTGTACGTAAATTCAAAACTTTTCTTTACTATTTAACCACACATTCTACTATAAATTACTATTCAAAACATTTTTTTTACAAATAATGACCATCAAACAAGGGCATAATAAGAAGAGATTATATATTGAGATGTCAAAATGTATTGGGGTATAGCAAGTTGGAAACAGCAAAGTGTGGTTCCCATTGTATTTCATTTTCTAACCACACGTTACAAGTAAATCTAAATCTTACCTTTAAGATAAGCCTTAGTACTCGCAAGGGAAAAAAAAAAAAGCAAACAAAAAGAAAAAAGAAGAGAAACCCATGATCAAAATTGTTTATAGAATATTTAACATTTATATTTTTTTGGTGTCGATATTGAATATATTGTAAATAATGCTTAGGTTGTTAGTGTTCTATATAACCACTTATATTTCGCTGGGGTGACCCGCAAATCTAAAACGCACACTAGCCACCAAGCTTCAACTCGAGACCTGAAGAGAGAAGTACCATACACATGCTTCATTTTGTCATTCTTGAGATTAACTGAACTGAATACCAAAGAAAGTGAATATTCAAAACAAATTTGAACCATTACTCCACCAAATACAAGGTAAACCAACGGTCAGGTATAAGTATACACCAACAAATCGAGCTATTGATTGTTTTGACATTTGTAACAGAATTATGCACAACGATCAGGTATAAGTCTACACCAACAAAACAAGCTATTGAGTTTTTCGACATTTGCAACAGAATTACTGCATAATTCTGTGTGCTTAATGAACTTCCCAGAATACAGGTTATGTACCTACAGCATTTCTGCTTCCTAGGGTTCACTTCAACTTTGGTTTATATATGTACCTTCTGTACTTCTCTTGGAGGTGTAAACTTGTACGCAATACATTCCTACAAGTTCACTGGAGGACTTCCCTGCGATCCACAACACGAAACAATTTCATCATTCAAATCATGTGTTCGCTGAAGATGATGAGTTCTATGCTGATTTAAAGCTAACCCTTGCATAAATGATAGTGGTAAGGACTACGGGGCCCCAACCACGGAAGTTCCAGTTTAACAAGACATTACAACTCTTAAAACGAGCAATAGAAAACTGACCTTGAATAAAAGATCATGAGCAATGTGTTCCCAGGGCAATGATATGGATATTAAGCAGCATCTGAGGGGCAGCATCTCTTCTCCAGTTTGGGTAGTGGAAGCAGCTGCATAAGCTTGCTTTGCTGCCATTGTTGCAACAGACGCAGCTTTGCGAAAAATAGTACCTATACCAAGCCCTCTTTTAGATATCTGAATAGGAGAGTGAGGACCTGATTCCTGCTTGGATTGATCTAACATGGAAATAACAAGGTCGAGTTTGCAATCAATTTTGTTAACAAATTGCGGATAGATTGAACAAGTAAAACAATCACCAGAGAAAGAAGGTCTGTCCCGAAAGTATCAACCAATCTGAATCAAAAATCTAAAAGGAACTGAAAATAGGAAGTAGATGTACCAAAATGTTTCCGTTTTGACAAAACTGAAAAAAAATTACTAAATCATTTTACCCTCAAAAGTTCAAAAAATATTAACTTTCACAGTGTAGTTGTAAAATCCTTGATAACTATAATTACGCCAGTCCATCTTTTATATTTCTCCAGATAATATGTCCAGTCTTGAAGCCACAGGCCCATTAGATTGTAAAGAGGCTTCACGGCATTGTAGGAAAAATAGTTTTATTAACACCATGCCTAGATCTGGTGAATGCAATTTTTAAAAAACATGTTTCTGGAAATTGCTGAAAGGCTCCTTTATTTTCTCATGCACCCACTGTTTGTAAGCTTCAGTAGACAACCATGCGGTTCTTAGCCCAAAAACTTTAATGCTAAATCATGGAAATTGCCCTTCAGAGGTAGACCATTGTTGGGACAGGCAGTAATAGAAAATTAGAAAAGATTAAGTGAATCATGATACGCTAACTTAAAGGCTCATCCTATTCTATGACATCAGAGTACCAAGAAAAGTTTACCTGGAACGCCAGAGACAGCTACTTCAACTTCTCCACGTCCTCCAGGACCTTTCATGTAAATCCTGTCTGTTTTGCTGGAGGAGTTACCAAGTGACAGAAGGCTTCCAAAACCAGTCCTTCCTGCTGTAAAAGTGAAAGAGAAAGAAAATGATAACTTGGTCAAAGTTAACTATTTTTCATTGGAAATATCAAAAAAACCAGGAAGAGTTATTGAAATAGCATTACGAGTTCATAAATAGACACCTGCCAATGAAACAAACTAATTATAATCAGTTGATTCTCTCCATCAATCATATTGAGTAAACTCCGTACAGTCCATGCGTTCTCTCCAAATTATTCTAGAAGGGGAGATTTTTTACTTCTATGCTATCAAAAACCCCAACCTAACTTACACCCAGTTTGTTTTTGCATCTTTGAGTCCTATCATGAATTGGATGCATCCATCACATTTAAATGACTTGAGCAAAGCAAAGATACAAGCAAACAATCAATCTCACATCCATTAGGAGTAATAACCACGAAAGTAACTCTAGCAAAACAATTTTCTAGTCTAAAGTGCACAGGAACGCCAATTTCATGGCATGTTGGCAATAGTACCAGTAGACCCAGGAACAGATGAAGAAACAAGTTCTCTACATTTGTACATAACATGCAAGTAAGATCTTGGACTATGGGTAAAAAGACCAGTTTAAAGGCCTTGGGATCATAAGATCTGAATTTCGAGTTCCATCAGAATATGTTGTCCAATTATGTGATTATTGATCATTTATTTTGCTCATAAATCATTCACTGATATACGTGGGTTCAGCATTTCAAATGAAAACAAGCATAAATGTAACAAGCAGTTGTAATAAACCAATAACATGAAATGAAACTATGCAAGAGCATAAAAAGGTGGTTATCTAGGATGTAACAAAGTAATTTACCGTCATAAGCTTCTCGAACCATTTGGTAGTTAACAAAGCCAGAGAAAAGTGTGATCTGCAATTACAAGCTAAATTGTCAAAATGTTTGTTAATTGATAATCTGATTATAATAGTTTAGGCTATGTATCCTAACTCTACTAAAATGCATGAAGAAATTGTGCCTAATGCTTCATACTGGAATGAGATATGTGACATTTTTCATGTAACTTGAAATGATCATATCAATTTAGAAAGCATATCAAAGGTGTATAATTTGTTATACAATTATTTTATATATATTTGAAAATGCATTTTAAACCATTTTTATCATAGCATACATTATCTTACCAAAGAAAGAAAGACAAATCGATATGTAACTTTTCAAGAAAGCAGGACCCGAATATGTGAGGACAGGTCAATTATAATCATACAATTATGTATGTCATATTTTTATTGTAGTAATATTTTAGTTTTTCAATAAAATTAATTCTCTATTTAGCTTTGGTTTGGAATTTTGTAGGTGAAATATTTTTATTATGAGCTATTATTTGCTGGACTTCATATCACTAGATGAAACAAAATGAAATAGTCATGGATCAAAAATGCATATAGTATGTATGAACAAATTAAAAGTGAAGATCCTACAATTTACACACATTATGCTGAATCTTCTTTTAAATAGTTATTATTAAAATTTTAACTAATTTTTTGGAATCCAAAAAATTTTTTAAATAGGGCTTTTAGTGTCCTTCAAATGTTGATATATATATATATATATATATATATATATATATATATATATATAGAGAGAAAGAGAGAGAGAGAGAGANTGCATATAGTATGTATGAACAAATTAAAAGTGAAGATCCTACAATTTACACACATTATGCTGAATCTTCTTTTAAATAGTTATTATTAAAATTTTAACTAATTTTTTGGAATCCAAAAAAATTTTTAAATAGGGCTTTTAGTGTCCTTCAAATGTTGATATATATATATATATATATATATATATATATATATATATATATAGAGAGAGAGAGAGAGAGAGAGAGAGAGAGAGAGAGAGAGAGATGGATAGAAAGATTGATATTAATCTCCTGAGCATAGTTTACACGGCTGCACATTTGTCATCATGACTAGTAGAAATACAATGAGTTTCCAGTGATACAACATGCAGGTGAAGGTAACAGTCTGACTAGATATGCAGGTCCACGATATCCTAGAAACAAAGAAAAACTCGAGGAAACAAGTGCTAGTACATATGCAATAAGCACATGAATATCTCAAAACCTTAGAGTTCATCTTTCTGGGGCTTTTATCAGTCTTCAAGGAAGTGTCAGAACCAGAAACTTGTTCTGCTAGGTCACTGGGAAATGCTGCCCCATCATGAGCATTAAGCAGGACACAATAGCAGTGATCTGTATCGTTCAAGACCTGTGAGGTTAAGCTTTTAGAAATGGTAGAAATGAAACACAAATTGAACAACTAAATCATACATAAAAGAGAATGTCTAGACTTTTATTCCTTTTCTCAGCACTCCGCCAGCATAATGAAAAAACGAAGCCAAGTCATGTAACTAGAACTACAGAGAAGGTTCGAAAAATTAACCAAATGTGGTGCAGAGTAGTACGTATAGGGAATACACATTGAGGGCCTATAAACAAACATAATCATTTTTCCAATCTATGATATCATTTTATTGTAGAATATACAACAAAAAGTGCAATTAGGAGAGACGAGAAAATTCCAGCAACAGTGTGTGTGACCAGAAGAAAATTGCAAAAAGAGTTTTAGTGAAGGCCACCATTTCACCCTCGGAGAATCCCAAAACATAAACAAAAGACGAGAAATAAAGCTATCAGTTATATAATTATACTTTCTATCTAAGATAAATAAACCATTGAAAAAAATGAGGAGAACATGTGAACCCCATAAAAGCTTGAACTTCATCATCCTCACTCCCATCTCTCCTTCCCTCAAGAAAAAGATCCAAAAGAAAGAAAAAAAATACATGTCAAGATTACTCAAGGGAAAATGAACAGAGACAAACACCCACCCAATATTATCTGCCAGAGATCCAAGTCTCTTCTCATTAACAAGTATAAAGAATGCACCACCTTCGCACCGGGAAAAAAATAAAATAAAATAAAGTTTACTGGTTTTCTATGGCGTAAAAGCGTATTAATGATCTAAAAAACTTTCATAGGAGAAGCCACATCCCATAGGAAGATAGAAATTAAGATAATGTACAAGAAAATGAATTTGTACATAAATCAAACAGTGAACATCACAAAAAAAGCACCTTACCACTGCATCAAAAGTGGAATCAAAGTCATCAACTGCAAAATATATATCTGGATAGGCAGGAGTTGTTTCTACTTCCTGAATTCATATGCAAGACAGTCAGGAATAATTAAATGAAAGGAAAGTTACATTACACTTTGTTCGTTTACTTGAAATTAGAATACTTGCCTTCGTTGAATCCAAATGAAAGTTGATACGACTTGGGGATGCATATACAGTCTTCACAACCTGTCCAACATTTCTACCAAGTTTACCAAACTCTTCTTAAGAAGGAAAAGACTCGGAACATAAAATTTTAAAACTACGAGAAATTAGATAAAGTCCCTTTCTTTTAAGTCAAATATAAAGTTAAATAGTCCTTTGTCCCAAAAATTTAGCTTGAATTTAAACACTAATTTTTTGTGCATAGCATTATGATACTGACATTTGGACTGTCTTTTACCAATTTCCTCCTATTTTGAATTCAAAATATCAAACATGTGACAAAATGATAATTGCTTTCACTTCAAATTTTGGAATTTGCATAGATAATTGGATAATAAGATAAAATGTTTTGACAATTTCAAATGAGAAACGAAACTTTTTGGGATGTACAAAAATAAATAAATAAATTTATCAATAGAATGATCAAGAGCATGGGAAATGATGACAATTGCACAATTGTTTATGTTTTGACACAAAACATTGCATCTATATGAAGTGAGAATTAAACATTAGACTACATGAATCGCAGAAGAACTATAAAAATGAGGCAAAGAAGAAGGTCAAGCAGAAAAGTATAGCAAAAAGAAAGAAAGAGGAAGCAACATCACAAAATATCGTAGGGAGATAAACGTTTCATAAAGAAGAAAGCCGATCATTCCTAAAAATTCAGAATCACTCATGCACAACCTGACAGTCAAGCAACATATCTTCTCATGATAGAAGACACAACTGCGGTTTAGAGAATTCACAATATAAACTCTACGTAACCATGGTGAAGGAATCTTCCTTAGTTATCTATTAAACTTGTAAGAAAATGACAATATGAACTTATGAAGGCTGTTTTTTACTGATGACATGCAAAATCATAAAGTTTTGGTTTTAGACACTAAACATGAAAAAAAAAAAAGAAAAAAGAAAAAAAAAGAGAACTTACGGATTATGTAATGCGGAACTCATTAAATAGTGCTGAGGTTTTGATTCCAGAAATCAAAATTTCACATAAGTTTCAGTAGCTTGTAACAGATTTCGAGATGGTTGATATATGTGCTCTGTGCCACAGAGCCAGATAACCAGTATACAAACTCCAATGTGATACTGTTTGTAGGTCATCTTCTCATTTACTACCTAAAATTGCATAGCGGCTTTTTTACTTTTTCTCAGGCAAGTCAAAGCAGCTTTTACTTAATTTTTGCCATGTCAAAGAGGGAGCTATGAAAGTGAAGTATTTTATCAACAAAGATCATAAGGGGAGGTATAGACTCATCTCATAAAATAATCTCTTTTATATGGTTATTTCTTCTTTGCTTTCTTTCTTTCTCTCTTTATTTGTATGGTTGGAGGACAGGACTATCATGGGATTCAACCAATCTATAGGTGATATAATAATAGGTAAAAGCCTGATTAGAGTATATATGGGCAGCCTCAAGGATATCATATTTTTACACCAATTCTTCAGAGTAGAAAGCAATGTAGTGACTACTGATGATGTTTACATCAATCCCATAATACTTCTCCAAGCTCACAAACCATTGAGGATGTTCCCATGACGAAGGCAACCTCTGTCTTCAATTAATCGAGCTAGTAAGTACTTTCCATAGTTATTGGCTGAGCATCTTCAAACCTGCTATCCCTCCCTTCGGTATCGCTTCTTGCATGCAGTTTATGATTTTTCGATTTACAGATCACTCCAAACAGCAGCCTTAATCTTAGAGTGATTGGCTCCGTTTGTGGATTCAGGAGCTTCGGTATAGTATGCGAGTAAAATGGGAATAAATAAAGGGAAAACGTCACCATTAAACAAGAAGACTCAAAGATTTGGAACAACCACAGTTCTATAGTGAAAACCTGCAATACCTTGTAAATGGGAGACAACGGTCTGTCTTTTCCAGTCTGATATTGTTGAAGAACCTGATGACTGGAAAGCAAAAAGAAAGAAAAAGGCAGACTTTGAATTTAAAAAGAAATGTTTGTTATAAGCAACTAGATAAATAGATAAAGCATTCAAAGATGTGGCTCAAGTAGTACATGATTCTGGATTAGATAGTGCTAAAGAATCCTAGAAGAGTGTCCATGTCCAGTGTAAAAGTGAAAATAAATTGATATTTTACGTGTCCCCATACCAATTCCCTTAGATATCACTGATTGCCCCAACTGACCTCACACAGAGGTCACTGTTAAACTGCTATCTCCATTACAAAAGCATCTAAAACATGAACGGAGAGACCATATGATGTAGAATAGGAAGAAGAAGAAGGAAGGGAAGAAGCCAAGAAGAGGAAGGGGAAGGGGGAAAACGAGGCAATCACCAAACACAATTTTATTTCATCATCAACTGTTCCAATAACAATAACAATGAAAAGAACCAATAAATAGCGAAAACCTAACCGGTTTGGGTCAACCCACTATTACAATCCCAATAACAATAAATAAAATAAAATAAATTAAACAATAAGGTCCAATAGCAATAGTAAAATAAATAAATAACTTCCGACGTGATGTCCGCATCACCATCCACATATAAAAGTACTTACAAATCCTATAACACGTAAGGAAAACTTATGGATTCAGGGTAAAAGATGAGAGTTTTACCTGCAAATTGCTACTGTAACACTGAAGGAGGTATGAGCAATCAAATTCAAGTAAAATGAGCGTCTCCAATCTATATTTANACTTCCGACGTGATGTCCGCATCACCATCCACATATAAAAGTACTTACAAATCCTATAACACGTAAGGAAAACTTATGGATTCAGGGTAAAAGATGAGAGTTTTACCTGCAAATTGCTACTGTAACACTGAAGGAGGTATGAGCAATCAAATTCAAGTAAAATGAGCGTCTCCAATCTATATTTATTGAGTTCTCACCAACTAAGTCATCCAACTGCCCAACAAGAAGAAATGGCTATCATCTGATATTAAAAAATAGATATTATCTCAGCATTTAAAAAAA
>CAIGRN010030808.1:0-11758 GCA_903798345.1 Fraxinus anomala
TTCTAGTGAAATAAGGAAATTTCCGAAAAAAGGAAATAAATCGGTTCGGACGTCCGGTTGAACCATCCGGACGTCCAGATGGCTCTTCCATGCAATCGCATGGTATTAATCCATACGGTCGCAAGGTTTAACCTGAATCTCCATTTTTGCTCCATGTTGGCTGGTGTGCGACCGCTAGAGAATTGTTCCTTGCAGTCGCATGGTAGTCCGTTTGGGCTCCAATGTCGCTTGCTTTTAACATGTTGATCCAATTGGCTTCCAACCTCCAACCTAACATGAAACTTGTCTCTTTTTCCCTGTAGGTCATGACGTCGTCAACCGTTGCTTGAACAAGCAATCCCATCGCCTCAATTACAAAATATCATAAAAGATAGAATTCTTATGAAATAAGGAAATTTCCGAAAAAAGGAAATAAATCGGTTCGGACGTCCGGTTGAACCATCCGGACGTCCAGATGGCTCTTCCATGCAATCGCATGGTATTAATCCATACGGTCGCAAGGTTTAACCCGAATCCCCATTTTTGCTCCATGTTGGCTGGTGTGCGACCGCTAGAGAATTGTTCCTTGCAATCGCATGGTAGTCCGTTTGGGCTCCAATGTCGCTTGCTTTTAACATGTTGATCCAATTGGCTTCCGACCTCGACCCTAATATGAAACTTGTCTCTTTTTCCATGTGGATCATGATGTCGTCAACCATTGCTTGAACGAGCAATCTCATCGCCTCTTTCACCTGCTTTGCCATCGAACGTGTCATCGGACCTCCTTCGATAATCAACGGGTCTCGTCTCGAGCTTGTCCTCGTCGGACCCGACTTCTGGATCATATCAACCTTTATGCAACAGCTTATGCTATGTGTTTTAAGTAGATATATAGGTAATCCGAGAGAAGGATATTGAAATGCAATGAAGTGGTTTACAAAACACTTAAAAGGCTCATTATACTTGGTATTTGAGTTAAAAATGAGCAATGAGAGAGTACAGTTAAAGAATGTATGGATTCAAAATTTTCAGGTCATAATGACAATAGAAAATCTAGTTGTGCATACTTTTACACTCTAAATGACACTTGTGTAAGCTCGAAACCCAACTAAACAAATTGATTGCACTATCATCAACAGAGGCCGAGTACATTGTTGCTATTGATGCAGTGAAATATGGTATTTGGCTTAAGGAGCTATTAACTGAGTTAGGATTCATAGGAAATGATGTTGTTTTATACCGTGACAGTCAAAGTGCAATTTACCTTATTAGAAATCACGTCTTTCGACATGAGGACTATATACTGATTTCAAATTTCGCTTCATTAGAGATGTTCTTGAACAAGGCATTATTAACATTGGGGAAATTTCTAATAAGTGCAACCCTGCTGGTATAGGAACTAAGATTTTACCAATAAATAAGTTTAGAGATTGTTTTAAGTCTCATTAACCTTAACACTGGGTGATTTCTTGCATGCAGGCACAAAAGAAATGAAATTGGAGGAGAGACATCAAAATCAGTCTGGTTCGATCCAGTGAAGGTGGAGATTGCTGAGAGTTGCTTCTCGATGGCACATTTTATTGGCCATTAAATAAGGAAACGAGACCCGATCCATTTTCAGATGCCCACAAAGGTAACCATGCACCTATGTTGGAGCAATTCTTTAAAGATAGTTTTTTTTTTTCTTGACTGTTGGTATCTGACCAATGGGTCACATTTTGCCGCAACTTTTGACTAGAACTCCATCTCTAGCTCTAGTTTTTTATTATAATTACTTTATATTTTCTTGTTTCTTATAAAAGTTAAATTATTTTTAGACCTTATAAGTTTCTTCATGATCATTATTCAATATTCTTAAACAACAAAATATATTCATTGTCGATAAATTCAAGCTTGACTATTTGATAAAGGAGACACTTGATCGTCCAGAGTGGCTCTGATAATTTCCAAGGAATGTACTGGGAAGTAAATTCTCAAGGAAATTGGACGGTCTCATGTTTATTTATTATTTACTGTACAAGTTTATATATATATATATATATATATATATATATATTATGTTACACAACATAACCGTTGTAAGTAAATTCTTGTCAATTTCAATTTTAAGGGTGTTTGGTGGAGATTAAAATTATATTTTTAGTAGATTGTGACAGAAATTTTTGAAATGTATGGTTGAAAAGTTGTGGGACCCATAAAAAATGTGGTCAATACTGATTGTTCGACTTAGATTAAAATCTGATTTTAATCAGAAACAAACAGCGCCGTGTATTCAACAGTTCAGATTGACACACTATCGATTTTCTTTGCAATCTCCATTAGTAGTTTCTTTGTAACTTTTATTTCTTTCTTTTAGAGAGGAGATGTATAAATTTTTAATATTTCCTCGATAAGGTCAAAAAAGAAAAGAAACTATAAAGAGGGATTATACATTAATCTAAGGTTTTCAGATGTAAAACGTGGGATTAATAAATAATACAAAGTAATATGAGGGAGACAAATGAAGTTTGGTTTTAGTGCATAAGTAGGTCAAGCTTGCCTAGTCAGAAAAGCCATCTCTAAGTGCTCAACAATGTCCTCCACCGTCCCACAGAATTCAAAATTCATCTGCATCAAATAATTCATGAAACCAAATTTTATATTAAAAATCATTACCTATCAGATCAGAAATGGATAAACATAGACTAAAAATTAATTTATTAGCAAATCTTACTGAGATTAATTAGAGAGTTATTACCTCAGCAAGAACTGTTATATCAACAGTAGAACTTCCAAATGGCATTGCTCTAATGTCTAAGACACTGAGGTGCAGATTTTCCATTTCGTACTGAATTCTTGATATTAATCCCTTGTCTTTCTTGTAGAAAATTTTAATCATTACATTGTTGTTTGAAATTCTTGCCTTGATTTCAACTGGGACTGATTCTCTTGTGCTGATATTAATGGATCTCTCTTTAGAGGAAAAAGAATTTATAGTAGGAATTGAATTTCTTGTTGCGGAATAATTAGCAGTGATTGAGTTTCTGTTGGCCTCTTCAGCTTCTTCTTCGAGTATTTTTACACGTTCTTGAAGCTCTTGCACATACTTGATAGCATCTCCTAGTAGAGAAGCTTTGTCCAACTGAAACAAAATTGAGTTCCAACGCATCAAGTTATATATTTTCTTTCTGCTTTCCCCTCGATCAGACAATTGGGAAACCGTTCCCTTCGTTTTAATTTCCAGAAAAATTACATTTTCTCGGAATATTTTGCATATATGGTCCATATATACTATTATCAGAATTTCTTCATTTTATGCCTGAATTAAAGCATGTTTTGGAGAAAATTATTATTTCAATATTGTACATGAAAGATATTAGACTTAATCTTAGTTACCTAAATTATGGGGTTAGTCAAGTATTTGCGTAGAATTATTTTCGCCAAATTAAATTTAGTTGGATTTCAGAGGTAATTATATATTACGAATGCATAAATCTAACATAAAGAAACCCTAGTCCTTTTATCCAGTACTTCTAATTTCATGAAAGAAGATTTATTACCTTTTTGAGACCTGGCACAACTTTAGATAGAGTAATGAAAAGTTGGCTTAGCTTCTCTCGTCGTTTCCTCTCTGCCATAACATGATCTTGAGCTTGCAAAGGGCTCCTAATCATGTTGCAAGGCACCTTCTTGGCACTCATCTCATGTATATCTGTTGCATCATGTTGTTTCTTACCCGAAGGTTCGTTCATCGTCGAAGATGAAAACTTTATAATTTGGGGGGATACAGAAGAGTCCCTAGACAGTATCCTATGCAATTTCTCAGTTTGGTTCGACTTTCCAAAAGAAATTAGTTGGGAGGGAGAAGGCTTCGTACTTATTTCTTGATGTTGGGGACCATTAACGTAAGAACTCCAACTGGTATTATAACTCAGCCGTTTAGCTTCACTTTTAATTTTGCTAGCCTGCTGGGAATTTATAGCATCAACTGGGTTGTATTGTGAAAGATCAGATGAGAAGATCTCAGAAAGAATAGGCTCAAGATCGTAAAGTTCGTCAAGATTAATTGCTTCTCCTTTTGAGTTGACCAAGAACTGACCACTTTCCATGTCCTGCACTCAAAATCAAATTAGGGAAATCAAGAATACAAAAATAAAAGATAAATAGATCAAGAGTTTATTGAGGGAACAAACATATCAGTATAAAGAAACGAGGCCCAAAATCAGTAGTTATTAGGAGTCAATCGATGAACCATTTTTTTTTTTTTTTTTTCTTGTGTAAGTAAAATAAACTAACCTGTAAAAATGGCCCAAAACAAAGGAATTAAATCAAATCGCCCAAAAGAAAAGGCGAGAGTAACAAAGGAATACAACGAAAAACATATGTTGCAGATGAATTTCTGTGTACAAGAAATTAAAGCAGAAAAGCTAACCTGATCTGAAGATAGATTTTTCGTACAATTCTTTGGCAGCAGAATTAGAAGGAAAAATAAATTTTGGCAGAATCTTTAGGGACAGAAGATTTGTAGAACGAAAACCGTAAAACCAAATTGGAATCTGCTAATTAAAATGGTCGGTAGATGGATTCTAGAAACTGTTATAATGTGTACGAAATGGTCGTACGCACGTGTGAATATGTGAATTCCTGTCTAAAATCATGCATAGCAAGTGGCGATTTAATATTAATTATAGTGTATTACATAGAAGAAAATTTAAACCTATCATTACTGTGGTGTATAGTTAAATAACAAGAATAATAACACTATTTTGTAAAAGAAACCCATATAAACATCAAGAAGTCTTTTTTTTTTTATACCATCTAATTTAGTTTTTGAAACCTGGGAATGAACCATATTGAATAATTTAGCTCCCTGTTTGGCTCCCATTAAATTATAATTCATTTTTCTCACTCTTCTTATCAATCATATATTTTTCAATAAAATAATATTACACGTAAATTCAAAAACTTTTTTTTTAACCATATATTCTCCAAAAAAAATTACTATTTCTCTCATTATAATATAGAATAATGGAGGCCCAAACGGGCACAATGTTATTTAGCATTAGTGTGCTACCACCCTTCTAATTGATCAATGAATATGATAAAAGTTCATTTAAATGAAAGTTTTAATACATTTATCTTCGTTTAATTAAACTTACCCTATCATTCTGCTTGGACTAGTATTCTTGCAATACTAGTATTAAATAATGTTATTTTATTGAATACGCACGAGGTGTTTTAAATTTTGTATTCGACAAGAAGCAAATTAATGTAGGAATATACTTTAAATGTGATGGACTGATGAATTGAGCTTGGAGTAGATTTTGAGCTCAGGTGGCATAAGATGGATTGCATTAATGTGACGACAATACTTACATCACAAATATGCTACCAATTCTGATGCTTTGAAAATGTGTGTGTGTGTATATATATCAACCATGCATGACTGAATTTTCATAATTATATTAGTTGTTGCTTCTGAGGAATATTCCATGATGGAAAAAAATTAATTACAAGAAAATAATTGTTGTAGATCAGCTTAGTTATAGAAGGAGAATTTGGTAAGATTATATTCGCATAACCACACAATAGAAAAGAATAACAGCAACAACTTCCTCACGCTAATATAAATTAATTAATAAAAAAAACTAACTAGAAACGAATAACAATTATTAATATCAATTAGACATTCTTTATTTTTGATAAAATATTCAATAAATATCAATTAGACACTCTTTATCTTGATAAATATTCAATAAAATTAACACAGATCAAATTGAAAAATTGCAGCCCCCATGTTCTTGAAATGTTTTCTTTTTTTATTCTTTGAGCTGTACTGGATGAACATAATAACAATAATTCTTACAATCATGCTTTGATGTACGTGTACATCAAACATGAGACCCCCTCACTATAGGCGAGCCCTCCTCTATTGTGAGGAGAATTTCAAACTTGGTGTACAAAAGACTTAATTCTATTTCTTACTATTTTATGTCTGTAGTACTATTATACAATTTCGACTGTGAGATTAAGGCTCGTTTGGCTTGAAAAGTCAAAAGGAGATTTTGATGTCTAAAAGCTACTTTTAGATCAATTTGACTAATTTTATGAAAAGCTTCTTCTAGTTAAAAAAATGTTTTTGAGTAAATTTATCAAATATAACTTCCTCTATTTAAGGAAGCTCTTAAAAATTAGTTACCAGAAAAGGCGAAAAAAAAAAAAAAATTTTCTCCCGACACACTTCTATGGGAAAGCAAGTCATACCAAACGAACTAAAAAGTATGACGAAGATTTCTTAAATTAATCAAGAAAAGTATGACGAAGATTTCTTGATTAATTTAAGCCCCCCATATTCAAAAGTTCCGGACCGTGTCATGTTTGATGATCCCCTTCACTTTGTATGCTTAATATATCGAGTAAAAACAAGAACATTTAAAACCCACGGGATAAAATGCAACTGATAACCTCCCAAATCTAAAATAGCATCACAAGATGTTTACAAGGTACAGGCAGTATAGATCTAACATCAAAGTTAGTTAATAATATCTGAAAAGATGCATAGGACTATTCAAGTCCGGATACGTGAAGCATACATCAGATTAAAATCATAGTGCAGATACAAGCTGGGGCGACACATTCTCTCTTCTAACCACCCTGTGAACCATGCTACTGGTAACCTCCTGACTGTGGTACATTATATCCAGCTTGAGCTGGTGCTGGTTGTGCATAACCTGACTGTCCAGTGGCAGGTGCACCATAACCTGCAGGACCTTGGGCACTACCATATGCAGGATCGATCTGCCATTGATACCCATAAGCTGCGGAATTGGCTGCTGGTTGTTCATTGTGGCCAGGCTGAGTAGATGGATAAGAACCATAACCTCCAGTAGGTCCAGCCTGGATATATGCAGGAGTCTGTTGTCCACCGGGCTGACCATACCCAGCAACAGGTTGACCACCTTGCACAGGATAACCAGAACCAGATGCTGTGGTAGATGGTGGGTGACTGTAACCATCAGCAGGTGGTACAGAACCATATGGAGCATAGCTTTGCTGCACCGGTCCAGTCGACATATGTGGGTATGGCTGTTGAGGTGGCACAGTTTGACCATATGCTTGAGCTGGCGCAGCAGGACCTTGATAAGGCACTTCTCCGGGTTGGTTAGGCTTAGGCTGACCATAAGATTGAGAATGGTGTACTTGTGGCTGCACATCATACATTGGTGGCTTACCATATTGGTCCTGTGAACCATACCCTGATTGTGGACCACTTTGAGCATGAGCTGTTGACTGAGAACCCATGTTCCCAAACTGTTGTGACGAAGCATAGTTATCATATTTTACTTCACTGTACCCAGGAAGACCAAAGTGTTGTGCTTGTGCAGGAGTTTGAGAATAAGGAGTTGGCTGTCCATAGTTGACCTGTCAATGAAATGTGCCCGAATCAGGACAAGCAGCATTTAGTATGAATATTTGGAAGACATGTAAATGAAATAATAACTAAACTGCCAACCTGAGGTGAGGGCCCCTGCATTGAAGCTGGAGGCCTTTGCTCCCAGCTTGGACCATAGCTGCTTCGTGGTCCCTGTTGTGGAGGATACTGACCATATGCTTGAGGTGGATATAAAGAATTCTGAGAAGGATATGATCCTCTTTGCGGATAATCGTAACCTGAGAACTGTGCATGATGGGGACCACGAGGTCCCCATTGCGAAGCAAAAGATCCACGAGGATGAAAAGCCTGCTGGTTATATCCACTAGAGAGAGGCGACTGCCTTATGGTCTGAACAAAGCAAGTTAAATCAGAACAAGTGAAAAAATTGAAGAAACCAAAGCATCAGTCACTAAAATTTTGTGAAAAGCACTTAAATGCTAGGTGCATAGGCTTTCATTTCATAAATCAGTAAAAATAATAAATTGCAACAAATTAAAGAAGAGCATCAATTGAAAGGAAAGACCATAAAACAAATGCAATACAATCAAAAAGCTCAAAAAGCAAATAAATTACATTTAGGATTATGCAGGCATACTCAATAGATTGCAAGTGAAAACATTCAAGTCATTCTTATTTCAAATACAATTAGGATATAGATTCCATAAGAAACAGCTAGAAAGCAAAATCAAATTTCAGAAGTATGTGCAATCCACAGAATCACAACATAAGAGTTGGTCTAACTCCAAAGAACTTGTAACTTGACATCTCTTTTTCGATTTGGTCAGTACATTGAAGTTCCTGAATATGTTTTGCCTCTGTTTAACGGTACTATTTCATTGATCTCCAAGAATGCCACTACTTGGTTCACTGGAAATTGCATTCAATTTGCGTTATTATTCCACTTTCACGAAACCTCTTGCAGTAATTTCAGCTTATACAGACTAATTTCTATTCCATAATAGACTGCACTTGAACATTGCCCAGAAAGAAAAGCATTCATGGATAATAACAAACAACTAAAGAACGCTATCATCTTATAAAAGTAAAAGCAGCCAAAGAAGTAACAGAAAATTCAAGAAAACGTTTAAAAGACACTGGAAAATAAAAGGGTTAATCCAAAGTCAACCTGAACAATTCAGATAATTCATGAACTCGAATGAGCGTATTTAAATCGTCTTGTTAAAGATTATGGATAACTAGAGATACACCTCAACATATACAAAAAATGACGACAGCAGATATTCAAAGTCCATGTGACATCAAATCAAATTTGGAAATACTGATACTAAATTACTTCAAGACATAGTTTGACTAGATATGACACCACTTTCCAACATATCTCAAAAATACTATAGGACGCATACCATATAGCACGTGGGTTGATATAATATAGCCTTACTAGTACTATTGCTATTAGTTTCTAAATCTCAAAGCAATCTTACCAACTATTTACATCCTGCAATGTCGAAGGTTAATGCTTGATACCTCTCTTCCAAGGACGAGCAAGAATAGTGGTGGTCTATTGATACACCATGAGGGCAATGCTGACTCGAAGTAAAGGCACAAGCCAAATCTGCATTTTTAAAGCCAACCAATTCGAAATCGGCAACTTCAAGACAAATAAATCATGGAAACCGACTTGACACACTGGTATTCAATCAACAAGCTCGCAGTCCATGGTATCATCATAAACAGATTTTCTCAGCCCAAGGCTTCACTCAACTGTAAAGAATATTATAGCCTTTACAAACACGTGGCCAACTATATCAGGATTCTGGACAATCAAGTGATGCAATGATTTGAGACTAAAGCAAGGGCAACTGACTCAATGTTTCTATCAATCAAAAAGTAATTTACAGAAACTTAGTTGTATGCTGATATCCTATTTCAAAAGCCTATTTGACATCCTTTATCAGCAAATGTAAAAATGGAACAGCAGATTTATTTGACATTAACTAAGCAAACCAAAATATCACTAGCGATATGTTCACTATTCATATCATTGATGTGTGTCATATTCAAAATAGAAAAAATACTATAAATGGCAGCAGATATAGAATCTTAGTACATGATATTATCATATTTATACTAATCTGGCAACACATACTGAAACCAATCAAAAAATGAAACTAAAAACTAGATGCTCTTCAATCCAATATAAAAAGAATAATGAAAATAAGAGATACAATCAAATATATTAAGAAATAAGAATGACTTGAATGAAATTCTGCACACTTAACCATACTGAGCTTTCAAACAAACAGCAAGAAATAACATCCTAGGTATTAAGAATTAAAGCCAATTAAAAAGGAATTCAGAATATTCACCTGATTCATAACTTCTTTTATCATTTCTGTTGCAGTCTCAATGTGCTTCTTATTACCAGTCACACGGACAGTTCTCTTCCTAGATTTGTCTTCTTCAGGAAGATTTTGTTGCAATAACTAGATAAAAAATTAAAAAAACAATCATTTTATTTAGTCATACACAGCATGTTAATGACCAAGTTGACCGTATGCATGTCTTCGAATAAGCTGATAGAAAACATACTACCTGAATACGTGCCCCTGATCTTGTCTGCAGATTTCTGATTGTTTCTCCGCCCTTTCCAATGATTAAACCAACCTAAAGTAGAAGAAATTTTGCTCAACTTAAGCCATCCAATGTACCAAAAACAAATAAAAGAAATAGAGAGAGAGGACTCTTCGAATGAGTAATGCCCTGACGAAAGTTTATGCGTGGGTCTGAGAAAGAGACAGAAAGTGGAAAAGGTAAACAAACCTTTTCATTTGGGACTTGTATGTCAAAGAGGACA
Organism: Fraxinus anomala; assembly: GCA_903798345.1. NCBI lineage: Eukaryota > Viridiplantae > Streptophyta > Magnoliopsida > Lamiales > Oleaceae > Fraxinus > Fraxinus anomala. The sequence goes on from CAIGRN010030808.1 coordinate 10,209, forward strand.
AGGTAAACAAACCTTTTCAATTGGGACTTGTATTTCAAGCTGTTCTCCACCTCCAGCAGCTTGCACAGTATTGAATCCCCTAGCAACGAGTGAAGGAGAACCTCCAGCATCAGCCTAACATACAGTACTTAATTAGTAACACAAGTAGCAGAATAGAAAATTTTGTACACATAACAAATGCAATAAATGATGGGGGGAAAGTATGAATACTAATATGAATAGTTCAAGATGCAAACAAAAAGGAAAACAAGAAAGAAAAATACCTCAGCAATAACATCCTTTATCAATTTCTCAGCCTTCTTTATATTTTCTGAAGTTCCTATCAGTTCCAAAGGCCTGGTGGTAGAATGTGGATCTGCATCAGCATCTCTCACTATCTGAATTTTTGCACCTGTGTTGTCTTGCAGGGACCTAATAGTGTCCCCAGCCTTTCCAATTATAACCCCAACCTACGACAAAAGAAGAATATATTTTCCAATCAAGTTCCTTTCCTCTTTAACATTTCTTTTTCCAGTTTAGCTTTCCTTTTCGGCATGGGTGGAGGTGGGAATGGGCGGTATTTTCAACATAAAGTTGTGGACTTGAAGAGTCAATTAAATCTAGTGCCACCATAAACTGAACTAGTCACAATCTCTTCTCATGTTCTTTTTCTTTTTAATCAGAGAGATGGATAATGAAATGCTATTTCCATCTACACACTTGGAATCAATTAGTTAATGTCACGTCAAAATTATGGTCCCATCAAGAGATTGCAGTTGTACTCCTGTATCTTTAGCCCCTTTCACTTCCCTTATTTTCCACTTACATGCACATATGTACACATGGATGTTTGTGCACATGAATACATAGACACAAATTGCTATCATGACCATAACTCCTATTATCCATCATCAGAGACAGGAAAAAACCAAGTCAGGAACTCAGGATATTGAAAACCCAAGCACCAATAGTTCTTCAAGAAAAGCCACAGTTCTCCAAGTTCTAATATTATTTATAAAATAAGCATTCACGCTTTATTTTGCAATCATAATGATTGACAGATGGTTTGCTGGCATTACTTAATCCTATCTGCTTCTTAGTTTTTACTGATCTGCGGGGTCTGGATCTTAGTAGCTCCCAAATATTCTCTAGTAAATTTTCGTCTGCTAACCTGGTGATCTAGGATCAATTCCAATATCCCTAGATTGTTCATTTGGAAATCCAAGGTTCCTTTGTAATATCTCATACTGATGTGCTATGTCAGTTTGGCTAGATAGAAACACTAGGATTTTCCAAAAATATATACCTGTTATCATATATTTTGTTGGACAAGATAATATTCCGGGTATTTTTGAGGGCTAAGGTAGTTATTTCATATCCGGTAATAACAGGTTAACAGATACAGTGTGAATGGAAGGATTAGCTTCTTTGAACTCTACTATCACCAATTTTTATTTCTGTAATTGAGAAAAGACCAAGATTTTTAAATGAATAAATGTGGCCCCATTCTAATATCTTAAGATTTTAAATAATGTGGTTAGCATCAAACATAGATGGAAAAATAGAGAGAG
>CAIGRN010030815.1:0-10511 GCA_903798345.1 Fraxinus anomala
TTTTCCAGCACACAAAGATAAAATTGATGCTATTTTAGATTAACAGATTGTGTTGAATAATGATGGAGAGGTTTAACGTTTCCTTGTTCGTTGGGTTGATCGACCTGAGTCCGACTGCACATGGATTACTAGAGACACTCCAACAGCTTGACCCAAATTTATTGGAGTCCTATCGGAGTCAGCAAGATCTTCCTTTGTCTAGTTTTCCTTCCACACATTTAAGGAAAATTGGTGGGGATACCAAATTTAGACCACCATTGACACGCTTTTATGGGCGTCGGAAGAAGCTTGTTCGACCACTTAGTTTACGGTTGGGCGATTGATTGCAGCCTCTTATGATTTATCCACTCGATAGGGTCGAGGTTTTTTCCCCCACCCGATAGAGTTGATGCAGACATCCTTGAGAATTATTTTCCCTATTGTGGATTTGCTTTTATTATTTATGTTTCTAATATTGGGCTTATATTATTGGGTTGGCTCAAACACTTCACTAGTAGGGTTAGGTTTTACTATTTATTTGATTTTTGCATTGTAATTGGGACATTTAATGATTTGATGAAACTTAGATTGGCTGCGACCAATGTTTACTTCCCTTTCCCCTGATTCTTCTTCTTTTTCTTCCTCTGCTCTTCGTCAGTTTTACAAGTTCTGTGCTGGACTACTGTTGCCTTCTTCTTGCCGTGTACCATTGTCCTACTGATTGCTATTTATTATTAACTGTGAGGGCCTATCCATTGACCCTACATCAGCTTACTTTCCAAAGGTGAAGTCAAGCTTTAAGATGGCCATTCTATGGATTGAAGAACTCTTCAAATTCCATGCAACATAACATTTCAAAGTAAATATATATTCACTAATTCAGGTTCTTGAACATTATCTTTGTACAAGTTAAGGAAATACACATCCTAAATAAGCATTTGTAAAACCTAGCAAAGACAATTGACCTCCCAAGCTCAAGTGTAATAATGTTTTGCCTAGTCTTATACTAGGTACAAGGAGATCAAAAATTGAGAAATGAGTACAAATTCGCTCACAATCGTAGCTGGTGTGTGAATGCCAAGAAAAGGGACAATGTCAACTTGCAACCAACTTTCAACTGCTGAACCCACCACAGCACCAGTCACAAGGCCTCCTATTGTTATGACAGCTGCCTTCCCTGCAAAAGCAAAACGCCCAATTACTTCTCATAATAAGCTGAAATATAACAAACTTGAGCACTATCATCAGCCTAGATCATTTAACTTGAAACCAAAATTATCTTGATTCAATCACTGTCCATGGTACGGAACAGCTTATATTCTTGCTATCTTTCCACGCACCCAAGAACGCGGATGAATAAATGTTACAATATCAACAATCCAAAGTTTTAAGTCCACAAGTACAACAGAAGTTAATGGAAGAAGTAAAATTGATGCTTTTTGCACCCAAGCACCACAAGACATTTTCCTTATCGGGCTAATACCTATGTTCTAGAAACTACAATATGTTCGAAAATCAAGAGGCTTATAATATGCAATACATTAATCCTAACTCTAACTATAAGGATGCGATCAGCAATCTTAAAAACAATCCTAAATCAGCTATTACATGGGTTCATCACATGCACAACACAAAGAGACTCGTGTCCATAACTGAAAAATAAAGCCGGCACAGAATGAGTGTTCAGCTTCCAAGTGAATCTGTCTTGCAATTATTGGAATGACAATTTTTTATGCAAAATATAAGAACCACATGAACCTGAATGGACTCAAACTTGAAGCATATGAAGGTGCACGAGAAATGATGCAAATTAGGGTATTGTTTTTGCTAAACTCATACATAATTATTAAGTGGTTTCATTAATATAAGGATTTTTCTATGAGCCTTCTCGAGCCTCGTTTTTTGCCCAGAATGCATTTTGGGATAGTATTTTGATTGAGAATGTGTGACTAAAAAATAAGAAATTTTTTTGAGTTTGCGTGTAATATTATTTTATTGAAGAATGCGTGGTTGAAAATAAGAGAGAAAAAAATGTATTTTGAAAATAATGGGGAGCAAACAAGGGCTATGACTTACAATTAGTTATTCACAAACATGCAAAAATTGGGCCTTGGAATGGCTAAGTACGAATTTTAAGTCAACAAATTGTTCATTCATTCACATTCGCAAATTGAAAAGCATGTTATCCAATCATTGTGTCTCTACCAATTTTTTCCCTTCAATTACTACTTTCTAGGTATGCTCATGCAAGGAAGCAAATAATCTATGTTTCACTACATAATCCTAGTTCTCTAATCCTAAAAGCCTATCCACCTGCAATCTTTGGTTAAAATTTATTTCTTCTGCCAAAAAGAAATAATTGCATTTGACCAGTTCTGGCATGAAAGATGCATAACCACACATCCATGTAAATAGGAATCTATACAAATGATCACGTTAAGATAAGTTCTGCATAACTATTCTTTCTGCGGGTCATGAAATGCAAACCACCAGGCAGTCACAGTTAACGACCACGGTTAAAAGAAAAGAAATAGCATCAATTCATGGCTAATGGGAAGGGTTCGTGTTATTTCCTTACCTAACTTGACATTTTTCTTGGTTAAGAAGTACAAGGATGCTCCGAAACTAGTGGCTAAAATCAGCCCCGGGACATCAGCACCAGAATATGGGGCCACTGAAGATGCTGAAGCTCCATTAAAATATGTTAAGACCATTAAAGCTCCGTAGACCCCAGCTTGCACACCTAACTCGCTGGTAGATGGTGCTTCAACTGAGATAGGTGAGCTTCTGGTAGTAGTCTGCAGCCACTTGGGCATTGACCCCATTCTTGGAGCATTTACAGGTTTAGCATCGGCATAACGGATACTGCTATTTACAACTTTCCCTGCTCTCCTTTGTGATAACCTCTGCATGAGCAGCATATCATATGCAGCCTCTACCTGATAACGATAAACCATATTAATCCAAGCAAATATTGGTGAAAAACTGGAAAACTACAGCCATTATTTGTGACCTAAATATGATCTATATATTTACAAGAATAGATGCAATAGACAAGTAATATGCCTGCAAGCAAAGTTCATCTAAATAAGTTAATCAATATACATGATATATAATATAAGAAGTCATGCTGCAATGCGAGCTTTTAATAGGGTAGCCACTTGAAATTTAGCTTGTGTTTGCAAACACAAGCACATGCGAATATATACATACTTCGACCCATTTGGGACAAGGGTTGAGGGCTTGTTGTTCTCAAAGAATCAGAAGTTAGAACGTTGTATGCAAAGAAGTTCGCGACACATAGCATTTATCCCAGTAGATTTAACAGTCTCATATCTGACAGGTAAACACTTTTCACTTCAAAATTTATCAATTCATGACTGCAGAATTAAAAATCAAATGGACATCAGAATATTCTAGAGTTATTGTGGATTAAAGCAGATCGAGAACAGAGTATTAAAGCAATTATGAACAAACTCTTCCAGTTTTCTCAAGCAAACTAATGACAGACGATCAAGTGACGATAACAATGTATAGATGGATTCATGGTAAACAATTTCGAGTTGTTTAACTTTGAAAATGGTCTATAATAAAACATAGTTAAAAATAATTAAAATAAAAGAGGATCCATGCAATCCAATTCTAAATATCCCAAAAAAGAAATGGAAATAATCCATCCTCCCATATATATAAGAGGAAAGTTGAAAACTTATCGAGATTAGAACCTGCGCAATCATTTCTTGGTCATCTTTACAGGTAGCAATGATTGAATTCTTGGCTCGGAGAATATCATCGAACGAAGCTCCCTCAGAGACGCCCAACACTTTGAGAGCATTTTCCACTGACATCTCAAACGGCGCCGAGTCATCGGCTCGGGACCCAGCTCGAACCACCGTCGCTAACATGCGCCGGTGTCCCCACGGGTAGTGGTGGGATTTGAGTATCTTAATTACGGCCGGTGCGTCGAGCCGGCGAGGTCTAGTCCGGGGCGGGCAAAACGGGTCTCCGCCCAAAATAGCGCGGCTGGGCCGGACCGAAAGGGTTGTCGCCATTTGTTAGTTTGTGTTTGTGTGAAGGAGAAAAGTATTAACGGTAGACGCAATAAAAGATTCGTGGGGGATTTGGTTTTGAGCGTAGTGCGGAAGCAAAGAGATGACGTGGACTTTCTTGGACAGTATGTGTATTATTTGAAGTAGAGCCCACCCGGCTGGTCTGATTTTGATTGCTTGTTCATTCATTTATTTATTTATTTTTGTGGTTGTAGGCTAGGTTTTTATCCGGTCTTAATTTCCCAGATAAAGAAAAAAATATATTAGGAAAATACAATCCATAATGATCAAATTTCAAAAGCCAAAAAAATCATAAGACTTGGTTGTGGTTGTGGCTAGGACCTGTTCCGTCTCCATTTTTGTTGAAACCCCCCAGCAGCACACAAGTAGCCGATGCAAAATTAGAAAAAGAAAGCTGTTGCTGAGAAACATGTTGGGTTGTTGTAGGGTGTTGCCTGCCTTCCCAAATCATACATTTAGACGCGGGTTTTGCTGTAGAGCAGAGGATCAACCTGTTTACGATGAACGTCAGAACAAGAAGAAAGTTATTGTTGTTGGTTCTGGCTGGGCAGGCATTGGCGCTGCCAACCACCTCTGCAATCAGGTACTTTCAATCTTTCAATACATATGATATAATATGTCGTGTTCGATAAATTTCAAGTTATTTTTCTTGATTCTGCAGTTTAGTATTGTCCAATCTAAATTATGTGAAGGAGTTTTGCCTGTGCATTCTATTTGTGAGTTTGTTGATATTAATCTTATGTTATAGGAACTGTTGTTTTGAAATTTGGTTTCAGGGCTTTGATGTCACAGTTCTTCGAGGTGGTTATGAATTTGGATATAAAAATAAGTCCCTTAGTCCTGATGATTATGGTATACGAGGTGATTGATTGTGTTCTTGACTTCTACTTACCGTGTGCGACTATCAATAACATTTCATTGCTGCTATCACACTGATCCTAATGAGCTCTTGTAAATGGTACTAGGTTTCTGGTATCCTTACAGAAATATATTTAACCTTGTTGACGAGATTGGTGTTAAGCCATTTGCAAGCTGGACACAGTCTGCACAATATTCTGAAGAGGGGTTGGAGGTAAGCTGCACTCTTCTCAAAAAAAATTAAATTTTTTTTTTTTTTTTAGTTTCACGAAGTGTAGACAAACTTTTCAGCATTTGTTTCTATGGCTCCATCATATTTGGATAGATTTATTTTTCAGGTTAAATATCCCATATACAAAGATGCACTACAATTGCCAACTCCATTTGGAACCTTATTTAACACTCAGGTATAAATCCCTGAAGGAATTCTATTGACGTCAATCAGTAGCCTATTTGTACTATCAGATGGACACTATCCACTTTATCTTGCCACTGCAGTTCGTTCGATTACCATTTATTGATCAGTTGACATTACTTCCTCTGATGGCTGCAGGTACGTTCAAATGCAGTCTTGTCTCGCTAAGCAATGGTGATAAGTTACGTAACTTCATTTATTCGTTAACCTGTGTATACTTCTGGTTGCAGTAATTGACTTTGACAACACTGATGCAGCCTGGAGAAAATACGATGCCAGTAATGAAAGTTTATATATTTTTCTTTGAATAAATTAATTACACTCGTGGATAGAATTGAGATAATTTGTTCAAGTACTTCAAAATGTTCAGTTACTGCAAGGGAGCTATTTAAACAATTTGGCTGCTCGGAAAGGCTATATCGAGATGTTCTTGATCCCTTACTTCAAGTGGGTTTGTTTGCCCCAGCAGAGCAGTGTAGTGCTGCTGCAACTATAGGAATGCTATACTATTTCGTTCTCGCTAATCAGGTCAGTTGGATAAGGCTTTTCTGGACTTCCAAGTTCATCATAGTCCCTCCTTTTCAATTTAACAGAAATAAAAACTCGGATCTTGGCATTATAAACATTGACTTCATGATGTTTGTACTTTTTCTAGGCACAAGGAAGAGTAAACTGTCGGTTACACTACTATGCATTCTGTTGTTTGTAAATGATCATCTTTCTTTTATTTTGTTCAAAAATTGTTTGCTTATGAATTTATCACTACCTTTCATACAGAAGCACTTCGATTTGGCGTTGTGTTGTGGAACAGTAAGAGAACAAATATTTCAGCCGTGGATAGAATCCCTGAAAACCCAAGGTTGTAGGTTTCTGGAGGGTAGAAAAGTTACAGATGTAGCACTCAATGAGGAAACAGGTTGCATAACTGAAGTAGTTTGTGGGAAAGAGAGTTTTAAGGCTGATGCTATGATATTGGCTGTTGGAATCTCTACCTTACAGGAAATCGTGCAGAACAGGTATGCCCAATCAAACTTGGAAAATTCTATTTGTACATAATTTTCCCCCAATAGGGGGCCGCCATTTGGCCATTATGGCACCTATTAGGTAAGTAGGTACTTGTAGCATAACCCATCAAACTTTTACTTCCATGTCCCAGGTCTTCTCCCCATCAGACTTATGTTTGAAATTTTTCATGAAACTTATATTTTATAAACTTGGCAAGATCTTCACGTCAAATCATCAAGAAACTTAATTAACGCGGAACATATCTTGATCCATTGATTTGTATCTTGAATGATGAATCTTGATATTTAAATTTTCAATTTCATTGCTACAAACCTTCTTCTTGATTCTTGATTGTGGTTTATGAATCTTCCTCTTCAATATGTTTTCTCTTGTATTCTTGTGTTGATGGGATGACACAAAGAATGTGAATTTTCCATATGAATTGGGGACCATAACCCTATATATAGTTTCCATATGTATTCGACCCATCGTCAAATACAAATCCTAATGGATCTGGTCTCTACACATATAGTCCGGCCCACACCTTATTTAGATGCTCAATAGCCCAATTACTTAATTCTTTATTAGATCACTTTAAATTTTGGGCTTAACTTTAAGATAATCTTTATACACAATTGATTACATATGTCGGCCCACATGACTAATTAAATAATTTCCCAACAATCTCACACTTGGGGCCACATATGTTGCCTTACAAATGTGTATAACCTTATGAGTTCAAAATTTTTGCTATCATAACCAAAAGCAACTCTCAAACAATCTCGTCCATTGATTATATCAATATAGTATCAAAGCGGTCTTTGTTACAAATATCATAACTAAACCCCCAATGGTCACGTACATCAATACAATCAAATGATATAGATCAAGTGTGGATGTGTAGCATGGAAATTACATGTAATGTGATTCAATGGTCCTATCTTTTAATAAGATCAACCATAAACTTTAATCAGAGTGGAACTGAACTGAATACTTTATTTTTGAAATAAATCGAATATCTATGGATAAAAAATATGAGTCTAAAACAGACAACATTCAATACAAACTCCCACTAAATTGGTATATCATCAAAAGATGCAACACTCGTATGAGTATTATGCTCATGAAAGACTTTGGGTGGTAGCCATTTAGTAAATGAATCCATAATTATGGAGTTTGTTCTTAATATGCTTTATAGAAATCTAACCACTCTGAATTCTTTCTTTGGCAACTAGGAACTTAATGTCTATAAACTTTAACATCATCAGGCTCCTGTTGGAATATAAAACTGCTATTGTTACAGAATAATTAAAGTGGTCTTTCAAATTCATCTAAAATATGCAGTCTAGTGACAATATTTTGCAGTCATATTCCATGATCAGAATCAGAATATCCAATGATCTCCAATTAGTTTGATTTTCCTGAATGTGATCATATGATCCTTAGTTCTCTATGGGTACCGAATAACCTAATGACTGCTTTCCAAATTTTCATCCCAGAGTTAATTAAATATCTGCCTAGCATTCCAACAATGAATGTTATATCCAGATGTGTGCAAACTTAAGTAAACATTAANTTTTGTTCTCTGCAAATACCGCACAACCTACTTGGCTGCCGTCCAATGATCCATCCCATGGTTATTTAAATATCTGCCTCGCATTCCAACAATGAATGTTATATCCAGATGTGTGCAAACTTAAGTAAACATTAAATTCTCAATTGTTGAAGCATATAGAATTTCATGTATTTTCTTTTCTTTAAATTTATCCACGGGGTATTAATTGAGACTAAACTTGTCTCCCTTACGAATATGGATATCACCTGAATTACATATCTACAATTCAAATCTCTTAATAACCTTATTGATAAAACTCTTTTGTAATAATCTAAAAATACACCAAGAACACCTTAATACAAAAGAGGTATTACCAAGATTTTTAATTTCCAAATTCTATAGCAGAAATTTCTTGGTTTCGTACAGTAAGTTTATATCATTGCAGACTAGTAGTATGTTATCGACATACAATACCAAAAAAATATGCTTACTTCAACTGAACTTGTGATATATACAATCATCAACTGAATTCATCTCAAAACCAAATGAGATAATTGTTTGATGAAATTTGTAATACCATTACGGGAAGCCTGTTTAAGCCCATATATATCGTTTCATCAATGTCACTATTTAGAAATGTCGTCTTTACATTCATCTGATGTAGCTCAAAGTCAAAATATGCCACAAGTGCCATTATAATCCTGAAAGAGTCTTTCGTTGAAATTGGAGAGAAAGTCTCTTTGTAATCGATGCCTTCCCTTTAAAGTAAAGTCATTTGTAATAAGACGAGTCTTATATCTTTCCAAATTATCCTTCGAATCCCTTTTGGTTTTATATATCCATTTGCAACCAATGAGTTTCGTACCTTCAGGTAATGGGACAAGTTCTCAAACGTCATTGTCTTTCATGGACTTTATTTCCTCATCCATAACATCAATCCACTTTTGAGAATTATTACTTTTCATTGCTTGATGAAAGTTGATATGATCTNACAAATTTCCAAACGTCATTGTTTCTCATGGGCTTTATTTTTTCATTCATGGCATCAATCCACTTTTAAAAATTATTTTTTTGCATTGCTTGATGAAAGTTGATATGATCTTCTTCCATCAATCCAATGTCATCCTCATATTCTTGGAGAAATACTATAAAGTTATCTAGAATTGGCATTTCTCATTTTTCTAGTGGATCTCCTTAATGACATTTGTTATTGAGATTGTTGAGTTTGTTCTTCTGGAACAATATCTTGATTGTGTATGGTGGATTTTGTAATATTGTCTTGATCCAAAATTGCTTCTTGAACAAGATCTGGAGCGAGAATTTATCCCTAAACCTGATCAATTACAACAGAAGAATATATACATATTCTCCATCTAAGACAAAATCTTTAACCTTATAACCTTATCTCCCCCGCAAACTCTACATCCTCAAGGAATCAAACATTTCCCGTTTCGAAAATTGACCTAATAGTGAGATCTTTAAAAATTGTACCCATTAACAATTATTTTACTTAGAGCTTTGTGGAAAATTTAAGCTGCAGTCTTTAGTACTTTTATCTAGAGAGATTCTACTGTGCTGTGAGACGATTCCACATTTCTCTACAAATTTAGTAAAAGTCTCTAGACGTTGTTTTCCTAACCGTCATATCTGTCATAGTATTCACCACTATGATAATATTTGACTTGTTAAATTCTTTTACTTAGTTGATTTTCAACTTCAATCTTGTATTCTTTGAACATGTCCATTGTTTGGGATTTCTCATAGATGAGATATAGGTAGTAGCCTAGTGAGAAAAATTCGTTTATGAACATAATAAATTACCGTTGACCATTCTAAAATACCGAAATGAATGGCTTACAGATATCCGTATGAATTAATTATAAGACGTCCGAAGTCCTATGACACTTAATCTCCTTATGTTTGTTTGTTTTCCCTTAATACAATTTACACAAATACTTAAGTCTGAAAAATTAAGGGAATTGAGAATTCCGCCTGACACAAGTTTTACAATTCTCTTATGAGAAATGTGACATAAACGCTTATGCCATAATGAAGCGGAATTTCATTGGTTAATTTATGATCAATACCACGTGAATTCACATACATGATTTCTTTATAAGAGGCAACTATATTAAAACAAATATAGGTTATCGTAACCGGATAAAGAGCTGATACCCACAATATTTGAATTAGAAAAAGATCAAACTCACTATTTTCAATTGAACAAGAGTAACCAAATTTGTCAAATGTAGAAATAGAAAACAAATTCCGTCCAAAAAGACGGTGCTGCAAATGTCTCTTTCAAATCCAAATAATAACCAATATTTAATAATAACCTTAAGCCTATATAGCTTCAACCTTAACTAATTTTCCATCGCCCAAATAGATGAATCTTTCAGTATCAATTGACTTAGACAGCTCAGGCAACTCCGTATAGACACACTTATATGAGTAGTGGTACCAAAATTTATCCACCAAGCATGTCAGGTATTGACACTAAATTTACCTCAAAGTAAATCAAAGTGAGAAATGTACTTTTCTTTACACGCGATATTTAGTACAATCTCTCTCTATATATTTCAAATTTTCACAAAAATAACAGCTAGATTTATCATTTCGCTGTTTATTT
>CAIGRN010030816.1:0-17074 GCA_903798345.1 Fraxinus anomala
ACCTCAGGCCGGTGCCCCACCAAGCTCTTCACATTTGGCCTCTGCAGATCAGGGCATTTTTCCTGGGACCTTGAAGAAGAGGTCGTTTTAATAATAGGAATTGGTTGAGGAATAGGAGAATGAGAGCTAGAAGATGTTGTGGGGACAGGTGTGGTTGTTTTCTTCATAACGACTATGCTTCATAATAGGTTACTCAGACTCAACATCGGGTTCGACCTCTTCAGAAGCCTCAACAGGGACTTCTTTCCTTTTTGCCTTAGCAGCCTCAGCTACCACAGCCACCTTTGCTGCTCTGAAGTTTAGCATATCAGGATCTTGACCTTAGACACAAGATAACAAAGGTTTTAGCTCTGAAACTCTAAATAAATAATGAAAGGTAAGTATTGAATTGACTTATAAGAAGAAGTGGGGGCAAATGTAGAAGGTCGGCTCGATATCAAGGTCGGCGACAGTATCTGAAGTAAGCTTGCCGAAACAAATTTGTGTCCGAAATCACGAACTTGCAAGACCTCTGTTTGTTGGGGAGAGCTCGGATAGAATCTGCTCGTCTTTTAATAATCGAGCTCAGATGGCAAGGTCCGTAAACTGCAAAAAGGAAAAGTAAGGATTAATAGAACAGTTTAAATACAAGCGAGCTAAATTGGAAGTAAAAGGTAGTTATTACTTACAGAAGGAGTGATAAAGAGTAGGGACTATATCCTCTCTATCCACATCGGCATGATGTAACTGCCAATCTCTCAAGACAAAGAAAAACTCCTCTTTCCATCCTTCAATTGAGAAGAGAGTGTCTAAAACTAATGAGCCCCCGGTCATAGGCCTGACGCGTCATAGGCCTGACGCTAGTATACCACCAGCCCGTATTCTTCCCATCCTCCTTAGAAGTAAAAAAGGAGTTGAACTGGGACATATTTAGCTCGGGATGACCTAATTGTTTCCACAAAATTAAGGTCGCAATAAAGGTCCTCCACCCATTTGTGTAGAGTTGAGTAGAGGCTATTCCCCCAAGAAGAAAAAAAATTCTCGTATAATCTTTGGAAAAGGGAGTCTCAGCCCAGCATGTAGGATAGCTGAGTTTAGGGCTACACATCCTAATGGAGGAGTGTTAGCCCAGTCAGAAGGGAACGAAATCACTAGTTCTATGGTACTGGGTATGCTATACTTAGCCCTTATACTAGCTAATGCATTTCCTGTAATCACTAACCTATAAGAATCTGCTCCCCATTCTTGATCACCGTTCTTACTACCCCATGTGACCTCGATTCTCTCATCTTTCGTCGTTGTTCCATGCTCCTAGGAGAGTTGAATGGTTGTGAACTTCCAGGCAGTCCGAACTAGCAGAAGAGAGACTAAAAGATGGAGTAGAAGAAGATGACACAATTTCTTCCTGCTAATTACCCTAGGATTGTACTCGAGATTCGTCCAAACTATATATATAATGCGTGGAGATAAGGAAAGGTATTCTTGATGAGAGGGAATACCTGGGCGAAGTCGACCTCACTGAGGAAAATAAATGGGAAAATTTTTTCTAGAGAGCAAAAATCTGAAAGTTTGATAAGAATGAAACGAGGAACAGTCATTTAAAGGGAAAGACTGTCAAGGGCCAGGATCCGGACCGTTCAAATAAATCGATAAACGATTGAGATCAAAGTTTTTAGAAGAAGGAACCTACGTACTTTATAGCCAATACACAAGTTACGATGCGACACATGCCCAAGTCATTTATTACTATGATGATTACAGAAATTAGAAATTGTGCCTATCACTTCTTAAAAGGTCAGTCCTTCACCAAGGTCAATACTGACCTAGGGGGGGTAGCTGTTGACCTCGAATCTCTGAGGTCGATTAGTTTAGATGTTTGTAAGTGATAAGCATGCATTAATGTGAGCTCGGGGTGGACAAGGTCAGCTCGGCGATAGTTTAGCTTGCGCAGGAAGCCTGTATAGTTCTTCGAGGTCAAAAGGAGCATAATTGTTGACCTCGGATCTCCGAGGTCGATCAGTTCGGATGTTTGTAAGTGATAAGCATATATTAATGTGAGCTAGGGTGGAAAAGATCAGCTCGGCGATAGTTTAGCTTGCGCAGGAAGCCTGTGTAGTTCTTAAAGGCTAAAGGGAGCGTAATGATTGAGGACCACTGACAAAATATATGGACTACCAATCAACGAAATGCACATGGAGAGGCTATGCATCAACGCCCACATAATCCTTCAATTAAACAACTTAGCTTCCCCCCATAAGTAATTAATTAATTATTGGGGACCACTTGTAAAGTTGATTCATGATGAACTGACAGACCAATCTCGACAACCAATCAAATTGTACCAACAAGTGTACTTCTTGAGCTCGGATTTGCAGTTGACAAGATAGGGAGTACGGTATACATGCATGTGTTCCCCTATAAAAGGAGAATACGGCGAAGAAAAGGGGGACGGCTTAGCACATTACAAAATCTTCTTACATGATCCATATTTCAAATATCTCCTATAAACATAGAAAGGAGTAGTTGAATCGCTTGTAATGTCAGATTGACAATTAATCAAAGTCGTATTCCTATTTGAAGTTGGCTTGAATTTTGTCTATACAATTTTCGACGTTAACGTGGTTCATATTCATCCAATACAAAAATTGTCTAGCGTAGCATGATTTTATATAAATTACAACAACAACAACAACAACAACAACAACAACAACAATAATAATAATAATAATAATAATAATAATAATAATCACCTTGATCATGAAATTATGCAAAAGATATTGATTTTGAAGTTCAAGGTTGAAATCTTCAATTTCTTAATATTATTGACCTTCAAATCTTGCTAGGGTTGATCTTCTTTATCAAAATATAGCAATTTGCCACTTGTCCTTTATTTACATTTTGTTCGTATTTTATCATGATGTTTAGTTTTAAATAACAGAATTAGAAGACTTTCATAAAGAAATATTTTTATATTTATGAATGATGATTTAGCAATAGTTTGTGCTAATGGCGCTCTTACACAGATTGACTGGTTTTCCAACGCTGGATTGAATGCCAATGCAAGTGTAAACAGCAGGTTAATTCTTCCTATCTATTTAAACTTTTAAGTTACGATTGTAAATTTATCATTAGTTACACTGATGTATTTACGCTCAGGTGCATGCGCAACTGTGCATGTTATTAAGCTTTGTAGTTTTCTACCAATCAATCTAGTGCAGAGGCTCATGTCTCTGTATACTATACATATAGGATTTTGACTCATTTACTGAATAATACTTGCAAAGATTTTTTTCACTTTTTCTTAAAAAACATTTGCCATGTTTCCTTTGATGGTTGAGTATGTATCTTGGTGCTCATAATTTTTGTTTGACTAGTGATGGTTTTCATTTTTTTTCCCTCAGGCTGGGTGTTACTTCACTTGAATTTGACTCCAAGGTGATTGCCAAATGATTTTTGCTGAGTTTCTAATGTTTGATTCCTAAATTAATTTCCTCTCTGCTTCAATTTTTTTGTATGAAAATCCAGTTATTATTCTATTTTCTTCAGAAGAAATAATTATGTCATTGCTATTCTATTTATTAGGATAAAAAATAATGATATAGCTAAAGAGGAAGTTTTTGGTAACGCATTTGAATGTAGGTAAAGCCTTGTCTTGACAGTGAAGTGATAACTTAGGTAGAAAAATTCTCCTTGCCATGATTTTCTATAATGTTCACATCATCCGTTTTGGGTTTCCTTTTGTACAATGAACTTCTTATTAATAAAACGATTGCTTCTTAATAGAGGGTCTTTTGTTACCAATTCTTTGATGGGTCTTTTGTTACCAATTCTTTGATGTATCTATTTTCACAAAGATAGGTCTCACGCTTTCCTGCAATTAGGATGAAGGTTTATAGTATTCAGTAACTGTACTCAGATAAACATTTTGGTCTGTAAATGATCACCTTCTTTTGGCAGGGAGTATATCTGGCATCAGTAACAAAATCAGGTTGCTTAACTGTGCATGACTTAGATAATCTTCAAAACGCAGGTAATGAGTCATACCGAACAGGGGTTTTATTCTCTTTTGTCTTTTCCTGATGTTTTGGTGCCCTGTGATGAAGGCGTGTTAAATTGGCACTTCTTAATGAACAAGCACATTTGCTTCTAATACTTGAGCGGCATATATCGCTAAGGTTTCTGTAAACAATCCAAAGACTTTGGCCCAAGTTTAGCGCGCACACAAAAGATTAGAGTGAATGTCATGAAAAATCTGAAGTTGGTAACATTAACAAATAATGGCTACACCAATGAGTTTTTTATGGGTGGACCACAATATGGACCTCTGAAGTTTAAAAGTTGTCTTTCCTTTTAGCCATGATAGGTGCTGCATGTAAAAGAAGTATGAAATTCTAAGGCCATCTTTGGTCTGTATAGAAGTTCCAGGTTGCTGAAAAGGAAATTTCTCTTTTTTAGCACAAGCAGAAAATACAGAATATCAAAAACTTCACGTGTCTGATGTTTTTAACATTTGATATTCAGTTAGTGTTTTGAAGTAATTCTTCCATTTCATGCTCTCATGCGACTATAATTTTATTCATTGTTTCAGAAAAAAGAAAAATAATTATCTATCGCCTTATCATATTATAACATGAAATACAGCCTCCAGGGATGACTTCCCTGTGTAAATGCTCACCTTGAGGTTAAGGCTTTTGATAAATATACCACATTTAATTTTATATTGTTGCATCAACAACTAGTCATAGATCTGTCATATTATTCAAAATATTATCATGATGTATTTGAATTAGGACAAATCTCCTTTTAGATACTTCAATTTTTTTTAAAAAACTATAATGAAATATGTTTTGCACTTAAGAAGCTATGGGTTTGCTGATCTTTTCTTCTCAATTCTCTCTCTGGTTTGATTCTCTTCTTTGATAGTGAAGAATTTTAAAATGTCCATTATCTATTAATTATTTTGATGGGTTTAATATCATTAGATTTGAAAGAAGAGGAAGCAAAACAATTGCTACAAATTCCTACATGTCAGCAGCTTGACATCATCCATTGGAATCGTGCTAACCAAGACGAGGTCTGCATTTACCTTCATTCTACTCATAATGCTTTCAAATCTATAAGTTTTTATCACTTTCTGTACCGCTTATTATTGAATTTTTTAATGTCACAAATTATTTCATATGTTAAATCTATCTCTGACAATTATTGCAAGAGTTTCCTGTAATATAAATTGGTTTCTCATGCTTAACATGTTGGAAGATATTATATCTTAGTACATGTAATTTCTGGGTTTGGAATGATACAATAGTCACCTAAAAGAGGGTCCCTAGCAAGGAAGTGTGACATCCCCCCACAATGAACATTTGTATATTTTCGTGATTATCTCTAACAATTTAAGCTTTTAGATCAAGTGGCTTGGCGTGTAAGTCTAAGTCTCGCGCCTACCCAATTAAATGAAATTGTGCACGTGTCAAGCTTTAGAAAAAATTGAATCCCGTCAAAGCTTAAGCTTTTAATATAAAATGGTTCAACCGTTCCTAAAAGGAAGTATCTATACATTTTTCTTCTTCTTTTTGTAGCTCTAAGTGTTAGTTGATTTCAACTTTAACTGTCATATTCAGTAGTTTGAAGTAGGTTTCTTTGTGTACGTGGCTGTAGTGATATACATTATATGAAGAAGGGATAATAATGTTTTTATTGTTGTTCTTATTGAATAACTATAACGTCGTTGAGTGTCCTTGTTATCATTCAATGCCACCATTATTCCTTGTATTTTGCATAACTAGTCTTTTTGTTTACCTTGCAGGTTGCCTGCACATCAACGAAAGTAGCGAAGTTCATATTTTTGACATTGGATATTTATCTTTGGAACCGGTTGAAGTAAGTATCTTTCCAAGTTTTCATCTTTGAAAATTGACCTAATTTTCATCTTCAACCGAAGATCCCACAAGTGTTCTGCTCTTGGGAATTCTAAGAATAAGCGTAAACTGAATTCGTTTTTAGTGTCTAGTTGACCGTGCATTTTGCTATGTGTTGTGGTGTGGAAAAGTTTAACGAGGAACTTTGCCTCTGTATCAAAACAAAGTGAATGCTTCACCTAAAGTAAACTGATTTTTCATATGAAAGGTCCTAGGCACACTTGTACAAACATTATTGTGGAAGTGCACAGTCGTTTTTGCTATTGTTATACCTTCTTTACTTGATAATGTAGCACAAGGTAAATCTCCCTTGACAGGCTAACTCACTTTATAGCTATTGTGTTAGAACTTAGAACTGCATTAGTAACATTAATTCAAACTTACACATCTTGTATTGAGTTGCTGAAGGATGTACAGGCACATGCTTGTCTGAAAAGAATTTAAGTGGCACAGTACAGCACAGCTAACTACTTTGTAGGTACTGTCAATCAAACATGACCAGAATACGTGTTTATCATGAATATGACTGACACAGATTAATTTGTTATGGGATTATCCCTACTATCAAAAATCTTTACGGGAACTCTTAGTAGCATGGTCAGTATGTAGATGGGTTGGTTTGTGTATTGGCTCTGAAAGAAAAGAACATGGATAAGAACTACAAAAGATCTATGGAAGGCTCTTACATCAAAGAATCGTGAAAGAAGACTCACGTGTGATTTTTATCCAACAACAGTATCACTAAACTGTATTGACAAATATTTGACATATCTTATTTTTAACCATTATAAATTCAGCTATTAGTAAGATATAATATTTTCGATGTTACCTGAATCTGCAGGGTCAGAACTTGGATTAGATGCTTGGCCATGCTCGGGAAGAATTGGATTCTCTATCTCTTTGTCAGTTTTTGACCTTCTGGAGTATACTTGGAGTTGCATCTTTCACTTGCACTTGGAGATTCGAGGACAGGTTCTACAGGTTCGATTCGAAACTGAGGAGGAATGAGTAAGGTTAGCTGGGATGATATGGATGTAACTGGCTCAGTTGGTATTATCGTAGCTGAGATTGGTTCTAGTTGCCAAAATTGATATTCTTCTCCTCTTCTAAAGCCAGAATTCTTCCCCTGAATATGAGTTTTGGGGTAAAAAGCTTGATTTTCAAAGAATGTTTTTTTTTTATGGGTAAATATTTCATTCATAAAGGCAATAGCCTTAAGAAAGGGTACAATAGTACGTATCAATGAAAATTACATTTTCAATGAAAGAAGAAACACTATGCCACCAAAAAGCTATGTCTTCGAGGGACCATGCATGACGTGCCAGATAGTGAGCTGCCTGATTGCTAAGTCTACTGCAATGGTGGAGGTTGCATTGAGGGAATCTCTGCATTAATTCCTTAATTTCAACAGCTAGGGACCAAATTGAGGCAGAAGTTAAAACTGATTTATTTACTTCATTGACAAGGAATAAACAGTCACGCTCCACCAACAAATGAGTTATGCAAAAGTTAAGGCAAAGTTGTAAGCCTCTCACAAGTGCAGCAACTTCTATATGTTCAAGTTCCAGAGTTGAGGTTTCAGGACCACTTGCAGCCAAAATTATTTCTCCCTTGTGATCACGTAAAATAATTCCAAGGCCAGCCTTGTTTAAATAAAAAAACAATGCGCCATCAGTATTGAGTTTTAATGTATTCCGAGGTGGCGCAGACCATCTATGCTTTTGGGGGAGCACACCCGGAGCAATGTTGAGGGAGGGACCAGGTTCAGCAATATGTTTTTTGGCTTGAGCAGTTGCAATTACTTGTGGTTGGAGGCTAAGCTGCTCATGAACCATCTTGTTTCGACGGAAACAAAAGCCCCAAGTAATAAGTAAAAACTCAACAAGTGCATTTTTTTAGTCTTTAGTCATTACATCGGTGGCAGCCTCTATGAAACCTCCTTGATAAGCTTTGTTCTATAGCACTGGAAACCCACTGGTTAGGCATTGGTAGATAGAGGGGCAATGAAGTAAAGCATGGTGTAGGTCTTCCACTTGGTTATCACAAAAACAACAATGAGAAGTAATTGGGATTCTTCTTCGAATCAGATTTTGTTTAGAAGGCAAGCTCTCTTGACAAGCTCTCCAAGCGAAAATCTTTATTTTTTAAGGAATCTTTAGTCGCCACATAGCATCCCAAAATTTCTTTTTCTCGACTGCATCCGAGGAGTTTCCACGATCAGGGGATAGATAGGTTCTGAAGAACGTATATGCACTGCTAACAGAATGGACTCCAAATTTTTCATGTTCCCATAACCAAAAATCTTCTCCAGAGTGGCTTGGGTATAACTTCAAGATAGCCTCAATAATTTTTGGATTGAATAGAGCTCTAAGTTTTGTCAAGTTCCACCACCTTAAGTTTAGATCAATCAAAGAAGACACTAGGCCTTCAAGCTGCTGTCTATAACTTTGTTGTAAGTCAGTCCCCAACTCCTTGCTCAGATCTCGCATTTCAGGGATCCAAGTATCATTCAGGATATGTATAGTGTTGTCATTTCTCACAACCCGTCTTCCTCCTTGTATCAATAAGTTCTTTGCCTCCCATATTCCACGCCAAGCATAAGAGGAATTACCACCTATAGAAGCTTTTAAGAAGTTACCATCAGCAAAATAACGGACAGAGTAGATTTTATGAACCAAGCTAACCATGTGTTGCAAGAGTCTCCAAGCTTGTTTGCCAAGCATGGCCATATTGAAAAACTTGAGCTCTTTAAAACCCATTCCCCCTATGGATTTTGAGTTACACATATTTTTCCATGAGTGCCAATGGATCTTTCTCTCTTCCTTCCTTTGGCCCCAACAAAATCTAGCCATCATCTTTTCAATTTCGGTGCATAATGTGGATGGAAGTTTGAAGCAACTCATAGCATAGGATGGGATCGCTAAAGCCACTGATTTGAGGACTTCTCTACCACCTTGGGAGAATATACCACTCTTCCATCCTTGTAATTTCTACCAAACTTTATGTTTTATTTCAGAGAAGGCTCGAGATTTTGATTTACCAACCATAGGTGGTAAGCCAAGATACTTTTCATATTAATGCACTTGAAGAGCATTCCATAGATCCATAATTGCTTGCTACTGTTCCTGCCTTACATTTGCACAGAATACCATTGAGGTTTTGTCCCTGTTTAGTTGTTGACCTGATGCATCTTCATAAATACTTAGGAGAGATTGTAACCGAGAAGTAGTACCTTCAGTTGCTTCACAGAAAATCAAGTTGTCATCTGCAAAGAGGAGATGATTCAAACGTAGAGCTCCTCTACTCACATGAATACCTGCCACATTATTATTCCTTACCACCTTATTTAATAGGCTGATCAATCCTTCAGTGCATAAAAGGAATAAGTATGGGGAAATAGGATATCCTTGCCTCAAGCCCCTTGAGGGAGTTAGGCGTTCAGTGGGAGATCCATTGATAAGAATTGAAAATGACAGAGTAGTAACACATTTCATCACCAACTGAACAAACTTGTCATGGAAGCCCAATTTATGCATAACCACTTCGAGAAAGGACCACTCAACTCTGTCATATGCTTTGCTCATGTCGAGCTTAAGAGACATGTAGCCTTTCTTTCCCTTCTTCTTTCTTCTCATTAAATGGAGCACCTCGTAGGCCACAAGCACATTGTCTGTGATCAGTCTCCGTTTGATAAAAGCTGACTATATTTCTGAAATCACATCTGTTCCTGGAGCTTTAGTTGGGTGCATTTCCTTTAAGGCCTGGGAGACTTCATCTGCTGTAAAAGGTTGTATCAATTCATTGTTCATATTGGGAGATAATTTGTATTTCATTTTGTCCAGGATGGCACTCTGATTTCTGGATCCTATAGAACAAAACAGATCAGAGAAGTAGTTGATGATAAGGCGATTACATGCTTCTCCCTCTTGCCAGCAATCTTGATCATCTAAGAGTTTAGTGATCAAGTTTGTATTTCTTCTTTGGGAAGCTTTAACATGGAAATAATATGTGTTCTGGTCTCCCTCTTCAAGCCAAGCAACTCTGGACCTTTGTTTCCACATAAGTTCTTCTCTATCCATCTAGGTTTGTACCTTTTCAGCAGATTGTCGAAGTTCATTAGGATCTATAGTTGCAAAGTCTTTCTCTTGGATTTGGAAGAGCTTTGATCTGTCCTTTTTAAGCTTCACTTGCACTTTGCCAAATTTTTCTTTATTCCAGAACTGAAGTTGTTTACTGCAGGAACTTATATTTTCCATAATGCTGTCCAAATTCTGAGAATTGGTATCCTTCCATTGTTCCAACACAATATCAGTGCAGGCATTTTCTCCAAGCCACATTGATTCAAATCTGAAAGTTCTAGGTGTTTTAGAATCACCATCCAATTGGATCCACAAAGAGAGATGATCTGAATATGCAGTAGAGCCATGAGTAACCGAAGCTTGGTGCAAGAGTCGACACCAGGAATCATTAGCAGTGAAGCAATCTAGTCTTTCAAAAATTTAGGTAGATTCGTGTCTTCCATTATACCATGTGTATTGAGGGCCTTTGAATCCAAGGTCTCTTAACTCACAGTTAAGGAACATCTGCTAAAACATTTCTAGTTGTTGTTGAGGTCTATCTCGTCCTCCCCATTTTTCATTGTTTGATAAAACTTCATTGAAATCACCAAAGACAAGCCATGCTTCTGTAAAATCTCTTTTCAGCCTTCTCAATAAATTCCAGGTTTCCATACGTTTACTTGTCTCAGGTGGTCATAGATTCCAGTTAACAGCCAGCTATACGAAGGCGAATCAATTTTAGCATCAATGTGATTTTTAGAGTAACTGAGAATAGATAGGTGAACATCAGGTTTCCAAAGTAAAGCAATTCTACCACTACGCCCCCACAACATCAACACTAAAACAGGCATAAATTTTCAATTTAACTCGACAAAGTTCCATGTTCGTAGCATTTAGTTTTGTCTCTTGTAAGAACAAAACATCGGGATCTTCTTGTTTGATAAGATCAAAAAGGGTACGAATGCTACGAGGGTTCCCAAGCCCTCGTGCATTCCAGCTGAGCAGCTTCATGAGGATTGGTGGGGCTGATTTTTAGCCACCACCAAAATCTGAGAATTGGAGTCATAAGTTCTCACATGGGACTTACCTTTTCCTTTCAACCGTTTAGAGGCCCTCGTAAATTCATCGTTTGCAGGTGAGATATCCAGAGATCTCTTAAGTTTTTCTAGTTGATTAGAGGTAATATGGTTGAGTGTTTGGTCCTTATTTACTCTTCTCCACCGTCGAGTATAGTTAGCTCCTTTTTCCTTGGTTGGTTCCCCACCATTTCTTGTTAAATTAAGATCAGTTTGTGAATGGACGAGAGTATCCTTAGATAGAATACCAGTAGAATCTCCATCAGCAATGTTCTCTACCATGTCATTAGCAATTATCAAATCATTTTGTAGAGAAAATTGATCCAGATTTGTTTCCTTAATCAAATCTGTAGTATATTCCTTGGGATTAATTTCATGTGATTGCTCTTGAATTCCCGTTGTGTTGCAGTCAGATTTGTTACCATGTTTGTTACCACAGAAGTTAGGCTCTTTATGGTTCATCGGAGGCTGATCGACCAGAGAGTTTATTTGTCGATCACGAAAAGGGCCACCATACTCACCAAAATTACCAGCACGTAACCAGGGTCCGTATGAATAATCAGAGATCGTGTAAGCTCCATGGAAGATCTCAATAGAGTGCATTCCTTCAGCCATGTCCAAGCGTGCCACAGAGGTAGCAGAAGTCTGGGAGTCACTCGTAGGTAAGAAGAACCCAAAATGGTTTGTAAGCTCCCACACAAATCCTCTTACCACGTAATAGAGGCTTGGAGACATCAAGGCAGACCCGAACACGGAGGTGTTCACACCTCGATCTCATTTTTGCCTATATCGACTTCGATAACATTGCCAATTTACCTGCCAATAGAATCTCCCATCTTCCAATTTTGGACCATGATAGGAAGGTCATAAATTCTTACCCCAGAAGTTCGCCTCAGAGAAAGAGATGTTATGGATTTGCTCCAGGCCATTAACATCTTTGGTTACAACCAATTGCCTGTCAAAGATCCATGGACCTTCACGTTTTACACGTTCATTATCGCTACGATCCTCGAATTCTACCAGAAAGAGGTTAGGGGATATGTCTCAAATGCTTAAAGCTTTGTTTGGACACCATAACCGCTTCATGGTACTTTTGAAAGCCTCTTTGTTAAAAGTGCTTACCAGATAAGAGTTTGAATAACAGGTATTTGTCACTCCGGTGAGGGATCAACACTTCTTCTTCTTCAACTACTAATACTTCTTCCTCATATTCTGTGAGAGGCAAATGTTCACACATTCTTGTAATATCAAATTCCATAGGGATTAGTATGAGACGTGATGATACCTGCACTGATGCAAGGAGACAAAACCTCTACTCAGGGAGCCTTCAAGAGGAAATTTTTTTTTTCAAAGAATGTTACATCCGTAGTAGTATAGAATTTTTTTTCTTTTCTAGAGAATAAAGTGTGTACCCTTTTTGAGTAGGAAAATACCCAAGAACCACACATTTAATGGACTTTGGATCGAGTTTACTGTGAAGATGTGGTGAAACATGAACAAAAGCTGATCATCCAAAGACTTTTAGTGGTAACTTAGAGATGAGCTATGTGGATGGGTATGCTTTGGTGAGAATTTGGCTCGGAGTGTAGGACTGGAGGACACGAGAGGGCATTCGATTAATCAGATATGCAGCATAAGGATAACATCTCCCCAGAAATGCTTTGAAAGATTAGATGTGAATATAAGAGCACATGCAACTTCTAGGAGGTGAAGATGAAAGTTTTTACGTTCATCTCTCCCATTTTGTTATGGGGGTATCAATGCATGAGCTTTTATGGATTATGCTCTTCTTGGTAAGAAAAGTACCAAGGATGGAGTTGTCAGTTCTCATAATTTGAATATTGGCTTGGAATTGATTCTTAATCATGGAGTGAAATTTCTTGAAAATTGGACCTGCCTAAGTTTTTTCTTTCATCAAAAATACCCTTGTGACTCTACTATGATTGTCAACAAAAGTGATAAACCATCGTGCTACCGAAACGTTTTTAACCTGTGAGGGGCCCTAAATATTACTGTGTGCAATTGAAAATGGATGTAAAGGTTGATATTTGTGTGCAGGAAATGAACTTCTTATGTGCTTAGCAAGAAATCACTGCATAAAATATTTTTTTTATTTAAGCGGGTCCCACCCCCAAGTGGGGGGGGGGGGGGTGTACACCCTGATGTACATTGTGATGTACAAGTAGCAAAGTCGTTTTAAGAAATACATAAAGTTAGGAAGACAATTTGAAGTGCCACAACATGATTGCACTATTATTGTCATAGGTCGAAACATAAACAAACACAGTATCCCTATTGGATTGACTCACTAAGGCTGGTGTAGTAGTGCATTTAGTTGTCCGAGTTTGAATTCCAGAAGCATCGCCTGCCTTGAAGAGATAGAGACCCGCACACTCTTCAGCATTGTCAATCACCCTCCTCGAGTCTTGTTCCTGAAAGATGCAATGAGTAGGGAAGAATTTAGCAATACAATTAAGATCTTTTGTGAGTTTATTAATTGATAATAGGTTGCAAGACAAGTTTGGAACCAATAGGACAGAACTATGAACAATATGTTTATAGATAATATTGGTTCCAATTTCGGAAAACAATGGATAAGAAAACATTTGCAATGCGCACTGTATGATTTCCAAAACATGTTAAGTAAAAGTGGAATAAAGAGGCATCATCAGTCATATGATCGAAGGCACCTGAGTCAATTATCCAAGGGTTTTTTTTCTCAACTTTGCTATTAAGAGCTCCCGAGAGCATACCCTTCTAGGCTATGGAACCAAATCCAGTGACATTAGAACTCATTTGTGTTTGGTTGAACATTTTCTAAAAGAGATCAAGTTGTTCTTTTTTGAATATTGTGGATTTAGACATAGGTTGTTCATCAGCAGTAACAGAGTAGCCACGATTTTTACGATCAGAAAACCTGTTTGGTTTCCAATTAACGGGTTTACCATAAAGTTTCCAGCAATTTCCCTGAAGATGTCGGAGCTGACGACAGTAATCACACCATAGTCTTCCTTTGTGTGGGCGATTGTCACTCCCTGATTGTTGTCTCAATGAGAGGAAAGGGCAAAACTTTCAGTTGGGCAGTGGTCCCTTGAGTTCCCATATGACCTTCCTCTAACTTTCTTCTCTTTTAACCTCTGAGAATGATTCACGGAGAGAAGGTAGAGGTTTGGTTCCCAAAATTCTATATCTTCATCAAGATCTTTGTTTAGGCCAAGTAAGAACTTAAAAATTCTTTCTTTCTCCACAATAGTACGGTATTTATTTTCATCTTGAGAACACTCCCACGAGATATCTTCGAACATTTCAAGTTGCTGCCAATAACGAGTGAGAAGATTAAAATAATGAGTCACAAAGTTATCACCTTGTCGAAGATTATAGAAAGTTCCTTTAATTTTGAAAAGTTCAAAAGTGTGTTCATTATCTGAATAGATTTCTGTCACACTATCCTCGATTTCTTTTGTAGTTGAATAGAACATGATGTTTTGGCCAATCTCGATATCCATCATATTGATTAGCGAGGACACGACCATGTAATTTTCAGATTTCCACCTTCTGAATTTGGGACCAGCTATGGATGGTGGCTTTGCGGTTCTTGTGAGACAGACATCTTTTCTTTTTCCGATTATATACATCATGGTCGATTGAGACCACTGGAGATAGTTTTGTTCATTGAGTTTATGTACAATAATAGGAATGATGGAATGTTCGGAATTCCCATGAGGCTTAGAAATGACGTCCTTTGTAGCAGAGGTTACGTCAGATGAAGAGTCTTTTTTAGAGGCCATTTTAGCTTTAAGGTTTCACAGGGGTAGCTCTGATACTATTTAGAGTAAGATGGTGAAATAACTTGTTTCACTAATCAAAGAGAATGCTGAATATATACAAGTACAAGAAGAGAAATCACGGGCTGATTCACATTCCTTGATTGTAGCCACTAATTTAGGAAAATAATATATCTAACTAAATCGGAGAAAAATGGGAAACTAATACAGCTAAATATAATTACATAAATACATAACACATATGAAAATCAACTCCACTACAGAATTAACTCCTTTAATTCTACAGTAAGTGGCATCTACATTACAGTAACATGGTTGTGACACGCCATACTCCTAATAAAGCTAGTGGACCCGAAGTGTGACGTGCGCCGATGATAGATACCAACTAAAAGTTGGACCTACCATCAAGGTTACTACAATATGCAACTTTTATAAATTATTCTTAATAAAATTTCGGCATAAAACTTTGGCATATGCGACTCGGACATATCAATGAGAATGGCATGGCGGAGCTGAGTAGAAGAGGACTTCTTGATGGGTAGAAGACCAGCAAAATAAATTTTTGTGAGCATTGTGTCTTTGAAAAATAGAAAAGAGTCAGATCACGAAAGGAAGACACAACACGAAGGGAACACTTGAATATATTAATTCAGATCTTTGGGGACCGACAATGGTACAATCAAAATTAGGCCATTATTATTTGTTAACAATAATTGATGATTTTTCCAGGAAAGTTTAGGTACTCTTCTTTAAGCAGAAGAGTGATGTGTTCGGGACCTTTAAGGAGTGAAAAATATTGGTAGAAAAGCAGACTGGCAAGTAGGTGAAACATTTACGCATAGATAATGGTTTGAAGTTTTGTTTAGATGAATTCAATAGTTTCTACAGGGCTGAACGTATCTTGAAACACTTGACAGTGTCTGAAACTCTTCAACAGAATGGTGTAGCAAAACGAATTAATAGAACTTCGATGGAAAATGTTCTTTGTATGCTTTCAAATTATGGGTTGTCTAAAACTTTTTGGACTGAGCTGCTACTACAGCTTGTTTCCTAATTAATCGCTTACCCTCAGTTGCCATTGATAAAAAGACACCAGAAGAGGTGCAGTGTGGTAAACCTTCTTTGCTATTCTGATTTGAAGATTTTTGGGTGTCCTGCTTATGTTCATGTAGATAGTGAGAAGTTGGAGTCTAGGTCAAAAAAGTGCATCTTTCTTGGGTATAAATTTGGTGTGAAGGGATATAAATTGTAGTGTTTTGAGATAAGAAATGTGGTTCTTAGTAGGGATGTAGTATTTGATAAACTTGCTATGGTTCGTGGTTCACCTCTTGATGATTCTGATAAAACTAAGGAGTAGAATCATTCAACTCAGGTGGAGTTGGAAATTGGTTCGGAGGAATAATCAGAGGTTGCAGAATGGTCTACTACAGATCAGTCTAGTTTGGGGTTAATAGACAGTAATATCTTGCCTACTTTGCCTACAATACCAACACCACAATATTCTATAACTAATGATAAATCTCGCATATTGATTAGACCTCCACAAAAGTATGGGGAAGTAGATTTGGTAACTTATACGTTGAATGTGGCTAAAAATATTGATTCTACTGAGGAGCCTCCTACATATTCAGAGATAGTCAGTTGCAGTGATTCTAGCAGATGGATGATTGCTATACAAGAGGAGATTGAGTCATTGAGNATTAGACCTCCACAAAAGTATGGGGAAGTAGATTTGGTAACTTATACGTTGAATGTGGCTAAAAATATTGATTCTACTGAGGAGCCTCCTACATATTCAGAGATAGTCAGTTGCAGTGATTCTAGCAGATGGATGATTGCTATACAAGAGGAGATTGAGTCATTGAGTGAAAATAACACTTGGGACTTGATGAAATTACCTAGAGGTAAAAATATTGTTCGCTGCATATGGTTGTTCGAAAGAAAGGAATGCACATCAATGATTGAAGATGCAAGATACAAGGTTAGATTGGTGGTATAAGGTTACAATCAAATTCCAGGTGTTAACTTTACAGATGTGTTCTTACCAGTTGTGAAGTATAGTTTCATCCAAACTTTACTTGGAGTGGTGTGATAAGTGTATTTTATACACTTATTCTGGGCCTAAAATATCGATATTTGATAGTTCTTTTGATAAAATATATCCTAAATTGTTGTATTTTATGTTATATAGGTAAAACTCAATGGTTGAACATGAAATTGAAAGAAATAAGCGAAAATTGGTGAAAAAAGGCAGAATC
>CAIGRN010030817.1:0-11200 GCA_903798345.1 Fraxinus anomala
CTTTTGGAGTAAAGATACTAATATCTTTTACAAAATATTGTGAAGGATTCCAAATTTAATGAACTATGAGTTATTTATTGGGAGGATGTTGTCATATTATAGTTGAAAATTGATTGTGACCATTAATATTTTGAATAATTTTTTTCAATCAAACCCAATAAATATTTTGAAGAACTCTTTAATGATTTACTGTGGAAATTATTTGGGAAGAAGATCTGTCATTCGGTAGTACAATATTGATGAACACACTTAGTTCAGCGTCGAATTCGACATTTAGAAACCGTCAGGCTAGACATTTCAACCGTCGTACTCGACATTTAGAAACTCTCCGGATAGACATTTCAACTGACAGTTTGACATTTTGCTATTGTACGAATTTAATATTCGAATGTGCCACTTTCATACTATTAAATGTCGATATATTGATTGTGCAGAATTCTTATCATTGCAATCTCAACTCACGCTGCTTGCTTGAGAGGTACATCATTGTATGTAATATGCTCCCCTTATTATACGATAGACTATTGGAGAAGTGCTTATAGCGAAGCAATATATCCTGTTGCGCGGGAAGTGGACTGGGTTGTTTCGAACCTAATTAGATGTATTCCTATTTTTCCACCTATTGTATGTCGCCCTTCAGGTAGACCACCCACACGACACAAGCAATCCATGTACGAGTCTACCATATGAATCAAGAAATGTACTCGTTGTGGTAGAGTTGGCCATAATCAAACCAAATGTTCTAACCCCATTGTAACACCACTCACGTAAATATGCTTGATGTCTGAAACTGGTTGAAGTTGTATTTTGTATCACCGAATGATGGCGTTGTTCATTTTTAAGTTATATTATCATTATCGTTTCAATATCGTTTGCAAATATTCGGCCGTGTAGCAATAACTTCACAACAAATTTCTCATGTAGACAGATTACTTCATTACATTTCGACAGTTCAACTGTCAATCCCGACAACATGTTTATGTTCATAACTTGTCCACTGTTGTTGTTTTGCATCTCACAATGCTTGCGTTACACTTTCGGAAGTTATATTATCACTGAAGTTTCGTTACCGTTTGTAAACATTAGTCATGTTTAAGGTCACATACAAAATATTTCATCGCATCCCGAAAGTGAAACTGTCAGTTCCGACAGAAGGTTCATGTCATTCTCGAAGTTGGCTTCAAAAATTCGATACAGACATTACCAAATGAATCCATGACAAAAGTATAATAAATAATTGATAATCTCATTATCCCGAATGTTGCATACAAAAGAAACGACAGACTTAACGATATATGATAAATTCAACAGTTCACATATCACAAATATATTAACATCCACCGTACATCCAAAAGTTGCAAAATAAGTAGTGTTTATCATAGTATTAACCAACGTCTTGGATACTAATTCTTGACTCTCTTCCTCCATCCCTTGGTATATGGAGTCCTGATAGATAACGCAGGAAAGCGAAGGCGTGTTGATCGCGACCTCTTCAAAATATCATTTGCAATTTTAACGAACAAGATTAGAGTCATTAAAATTGTGAATTCCTTATACTTCACATACGTACCATTCACATCATGCTTCTCACTAGGTAGTAGACCCTCCTGGTCATTCGAGCACGGACCTTGGTCATTTAGTACGCAACCACCAAATCGTATTTAACATAGTATTAACAAACTTCCTCGCACTATTTCTTGACTCTCTTTCTCCTTCCATTGGTAAATGGAGTCATGCTAAATGCTACATGAAATCGAATGCGTGTCGATCGTGGCCTCTTTGTGTTAATAGCATTATCGCCTTCAACGGGTATGGTAGCTGCCTCGAGTATGTCAGTAACACCGCACACGCAAAAGTATTATGAATTGTATTAGTTATCCAAAATGTCAAATAATAACATACACAGTCTACCAACATCTAATTATTCATTCGACTACATAAAATAAATAGTAGCAACTCATTTGCCTTACCATTTCTAATAAATCTGAAGTCTAATTGTTGTATCAATTGGACCGAGAATTCTATATTAGGTAACTCGGTCAGGAACCCAAGGCATGAGTTATCGAAATCTTTCCACTATCGATCATGAAAATTCTCCAATGTGATTTTCATGAACTTGAAATTGCTCATTTGAGAAATGTGGACGAGTAAGCGCATTTTCAGGAACTAGAAATTTAAAATTCCTCTGCAAAAATAAAGTACAACAAGAAAGCAAAAATTTCATATCAATAGATGACTAAATTGATCTGTCCAGATTTAATCATTTGTCGAGAATAACTGAAACTTATTGTCGAGAATGACAATTCATCTCAACAAATGAGTCACGACTAATCTGTTGAGAATTAGTCATCTGTCAAGAATTCATAATAAATGTATGAAGATGATATATTGTACATTTACTATGTAACACATGTAGAAGAGTAGTTGAAACAAATGAGGCATATGAACAAAACTGTTAAGAAAAAGTAAGTAACGCGAGAATTCCATAACTTAACTGTCAAAAATGACAATTAATCTTGACAGTTGAATTTCATAACTGTAGATATTGGCAATTTATCGCAACCCATGAGTTCCTTAACAAATAATGGGAAGTCTCTATAATATTAACAAAGTATCACCAAAATAGGATAACCAAACTCTGAATAATTAATAAAAATAAACAACACCTATAACATGTTAATAGAATCTGAAATACAAACTTTCTACTGTAGCAAGTGCAATTAAAATCAAGCTTATTATTTCATTTCTACAATCCTAATAGCAAAAGGTATTCATCTTCGAAATTAATGATTAAAGAAAATTCTATCAAACACATGTTTTTAACACAAATCAACAAGTAATCCATGAGTAATACAAAGTATTTTACAAAAATATTGCAAAATACGAGAAATATATTACACTTCTTGCAAAATACGAGAAATGTTGCAAAATATATGCCTACCAAGCACATATTTTTAGCACAAAATATTGTAGAATACAGGAAATACACTAGACTTATAGTTATACTTCGGGACTGGCTTCACTGACCGGCAATCAAATTTGAAGCTTTGAGGCCAAAAGTTGCGTGGAAGAAGAAATTGGCATTCTTGGGTTTGGAAGGAAGAAAATCAATGTTCTAATTACAGATTTACGGTCTCATTTCGTCAAGCTTCCTTTTGAAAATGGGAAAAATTGTTGGAAATGATTTTGTGAAGAAGAAAATCGTGGGTCGAAAAAATTGCCAGCAATAATTTTTTAGAAGTGAAAGTGGGAAGCATTATCAGTTTGGGTTTGAGTTCTTGGGGTTGGATTTAGAAATTGAGGTTGAGGTGAAAGTGGGTGGGTTTGGTATGATGTTTATCTATTATGTTGTACTAACTTTTCATCTAGTCAAATCACAATTATTTAAAGACATCTAAGGTATTTAAATTTTCTAGAGGGCCAAAAGAGTTCAAAAGTAACATATTTGTCAAAATTATAAAAATGTGATATTTTTGTAAATGATAACCCAAAAGGTGTCAATTGGTGCAATTTCCTCGTATTATAACAGGAAGAAATCTATACTGTTGACTCCTTTTTCTAGACATTTCTGATGACCGTAGTCCTCTCGAGCCTTCTCATTTTGCTGACTCATGATTAGAGTATTATTTCCTTTGAATACTTTGCTGATTGATTCGATCACCTTGCCTTGAATTTCTAGAGTATGCATAATCATACTTTGACATAAATTTTTGTCTTCCTTAGGGTTTGGAAAAAAAAAAATTAATGTCAACAATTAGTAGAGATGTCTCTAGGGTTTAGTCAATCCCTGCATGGGTCTATGGCACCACTCATCGTGTCTCATGCTTGGACCGAACTAAACAATTACAATGAAATAAAAATTTCTTCATTTATATGTTTCACGTGTACAATTTTTGCATAAAAGTGATGACAAAATTTGCACCAAATATCATGTTAAATTAGTTTATTTATAAATTTAAATCACTAAAAAATAATATTTTTATTGAACCCCTATTTGACAACAATTCAAACAAAATTCTTTTTTCTCAAATTTATTTTCAACCACACATATTATAATAAAATATTATATATATAAATTCAATTTTATTTTTTTATCCCGACATACTCCAAAAATTAATTATTTCAAAATTTATTTTCTTCAATAAGATATCACTGTATGCTTTTAACAAGTTGAACTTCAATATGCCAAAGCTTCCCAAAAGTAAATTCAATGTATTTGATTAAAAGGGGACCAAGAAATTTAATGGGGGCTACAAATCTTGTCAGATTTTTAACCTTAAAATAGCAGACACTTTGGGGCTCAGCTATAAAACCACGTGGACCTCTCCATTTTAGGAAATATCACTTCAATGTTAGTCACATCCAATGGTCATTTCCGGCACCTCTTAAGAGTTCCCCCACAACCCCGCCCACCCCCTTAAAGTCACGGGTCATTAAACTTCTGTTTGAAAGAAATTATTTTTTTCATTCTCATTTTTTTACTCATTTTTAATCACACATTTTTCAATAAAAAATTATTTTTCATTACATCAGTAATTTTTTTTTTCAACTACACATTCTTCATCAATCTACTATTTCAAAATATATTCTTCCAAAATAATGTGGCTCAAACACACCCTAAATCCCATAGTTGAAATTTGTTGTTCTAAATTCATCGTGATTTAGTTTCTGTTCGACAACCATTATTTTCGAACTCTTTTTTCTATATACTT
Organism: Fraxinus anomala; assembly: GCA_903798345.1. Classification (NCBI taxonomy): domain Eukaryota; kingdom Viridiplantae; phylum Streptophyta; class Magnoliopsida; order Lamiales; family Oleaceae; genus Fraxinus; species Fraxinus anomala. Next base: position 4,713 of record CAIGRN010030817.1, read on the forward strand.
ATTTTAACTACACATTCACGCAATCAAATATTCTGTATATAAATTCAAATTGTTTTTCCTACTTTTAACCATGCACTCTCCTAAAAATCATTATTTAAAACTCTATTTTTCTCAAATAATGTCCGTCAAACAAGAGCTTAGATTATTTATTTAATACATTTTTTGTATTTCGATATATCTTTTTTGTTTAAGACATGTTTGAGCCTCATTTTTTTGTGTAGAATATATTTTGGAAGAGTAGATTGATATAGAATGTGCGGTTAAAAATTAAGGAAAAGTTTTTGGGTTGTGTGTAATATTATTTTATTAAATAAAGTATGATTGAAAATAAGAGAAAGAAAAATATATTTTGAAAAAAATGGAGATCAAACAAGGTCTTAATAAATTAGAACACGTCAAGTTATAGCGTGATGAAGTATCAAAAATTGTGCTGATGTCTTTCAATTTGTTAAGAAAAATAACGTGTAGAGCTGCCAAAATATTATTGAAGAATACAAGTTTGAGACAACACCCACCAACCCTCGCCAAGTCGTAAGAGTAGTTGGGACTGCCCCGTTCAGTCCATACCCACGCCACCCCCACCAAGTCTTGTCAAGAAGATGTCTTTCAGTGGCCTCAATTGTCTTAGCCAAATGTCACACTCTCTTTTGTCTGGTTAATTATATGGTGGGCTTAGGAAAAGCCAAAAGTTTTAAGGCCGCGTTTGCAGAATTGAGTGAATTATAAGTCATCTTCATTATTCTTGACGTGAACAAATAGTAGTGTCCTTGAAGCAGTTGGAGTGTGGACTGTAAGGAATAATTGCAATTTCCATGCCATCCCATGTTCTTGATTAATTAATTTTTGGGCTATCCTAGGATTAAGAGCGTGCTTAGCCAATACTAGAAAAAAAAAAAAATTAGCTTCTCACTAAATTTGTTTTTCGCCTGAACGTTTTTAGAAGTTACTTTTTTCCTGGATATATATATGAATTTGATCTCCTAAACACGGTGCTTAATTTATGTTAAGCAACATGCTTAGATGGCAAACAAACTACACAAGAAAAATTGGAAGATTCACAAGTAATTCAAGCCATGATCATTGGAAGGTTTTGACAAGGATTCTTAAGTATTTAAAGTATACTTTAATCTATGGATTACAATTCACAAAATATCCTGCGGTATTAGAAGGATATTGTGATGCGAATTAAATATCCGATATAAGTTTACAACTAGTAGACAATAGCTTTTTGACACGTGTATAGGTTTGCTACAGAGATATTTTCCATATCTTGTATAAAGTCAGTTGGTATTCTTCGCAAAATAACTAGAGAAATACAAAATTGCATATAGCTTTCTCTTCCAAATCTTCTGCTTCGTGTTCTTATTCTCTTGCTTTGATTCTTGGTATTGCTTTATTAGCTTTTGTTTTACATACACAGGCATTTATATATACTAAAATCTTGTTTGATTCCCATTTTATCAAAAAATTATTTTCTCAAAACTCATTTTCAACTACGCATTATTCAATAAAATAATATTACACGTAAATTAAAAATTTTTCCTTATTTTTCAATCACACATTCTTTAAAAGTCATTATTTAAGAATATATATATATTAAATGGGGGTTCAAACAAGTCCTAATTATTTAAACGTGCATTGTACATTGTAAGGTACAATAAAAATATTCACACTTTTACATTTTGAATTTTTTGTTAAAGATATTTGCAATGTGTATATTTGGTGAAAAATGGTGATTGATAGTCATTCGCTATAGCACTACAAGTTTAAAAAATCACTTATATTCAATTTTTTATTTTTTTAAAATTCACTTAGAGACAAATTTTATAACAGATTATTATAGAATTATGTGACGAAGCATCTATCTCCAACGGTAACTAATCATCAAAATCCCATCCCATTTCTAACATCAACAATTTAAAAGAAAATATCTTAAAAATTGCAAATCAAGTAGTAACCTAGCCCTCCAACATCTTCTAATCGCCTCTACCAAACATGAGTACTTCTACGGATTAATGTTTTCTGCGACAATCTCAAATCCAAACAATATACGATTTAAGCAATTATGATGTTAAGAATATTGAGGTTCATGAAAAATAGCAAACTTCGTGGATATTGAGTCTAAAGATGCTAAGTACATTTCCAAAAAAAAACCTCACAAAAAAAGAAAAAAACCTCACCAAAAAGAACAATATGAATTGTAAGTTCTTACGTAAATAGATCGCAACACACTACAATTCATACTTCTACCAAAATACTTGTATTAATTGCAAATATACATAAATATTTCAACTTCGAACAAGGGAGAATATTAAGAATAGTTGGTGTCATGAATGGTGGCCATTATATACAGTGTAAATGAAATTGTTTATTTTATATCTCTTCTTCTTATCCCATATGATTTTTTAATTATCTTAAAAAGTACGACCTTAATTTTAAATAGTCTATTCTATAGGCTCGTATTTCTGTATCCTTGAATTTTAAGGAGAAACGAAACCAAGTTTGATGGATGAGTCAATGATCGCTTGACTAGAGCGTGATTAATAGCTCTATGATCACGAAAGACTTCAAGCATTTTCTTAACCACTTCAATTCTATTTTTGTGTTTCTTTTTATTGTCGGAAGAGGAAACTTCCAATGTAAATAATTGCTATCACAAAGTGTGTATAATATCATGCCCCTTCGTGGCCCAAGTAGTGATCATGTTTAATAAAATGGACTAAATATAATCCGATATATTAAAAAGATACACATAATAAGAATATCTATATACTTTTTCATGTTTATTTCACCGTAATAAACATTTCATCGACATCATAATGTAACGTATACGTATGAACAATAGCCTATGGACTCAAAAGAATAAATTATTACATACATAATCGATAACAAAAATTAATAATAAATTAGACATTCCAATATACTAGATTGTGCATCTTAATAAAAATTATTACATACATAATCGATAACAAAAATTTATAAAATTAGTATCTTCATAGGGTGCTCTTCGTGACAAGGGTGTAAAATTAATAGTAGCAATTAAGGTATACCTTGCTCTAGAACTAATCTAGTGGGCTAGGATTCTTCAATGGTTTTCAAAAAGCGACTAATTTTGGAGGAAAAACTTGCATTAGATGGAATATAAGCTTTTTGGTAGTCGGTCTTTTAATCCTTTTATTAGATTCGTTAGAAACCTAGACTTACTTTTGAGTTAATCAATTCAAAGTTTAAGACAATAGAAAGACCAATTCCGAGTCTACATTAACTATAAACATGTCGTGCAACCATATATATTTCGATGAGTCAATCCACTCAAAAGCACAAATTGACAGCATAGGCTATAGCCTATGGCCTCATATGTGAGGAGGCCGATAATATTAATTTTATTAATATTTATAAGTACAGATAAACTCATGAAATTTATGTAGAAAATCTCACATAAAATTGACTTAAGACTCCCAAAATCTCGACCGGGCGATGCCGAGCTATTTTTCACACCTCTACTTGAATACGCAATTACTTTTGTTCTCCTTTTAAGTTCAAAAAGGACGGTAGAAGGTAAAAAGTGGTCCATCCACCGCTCCATTATTGAGAGAATTGTTTAGAGACATTTTTGTTAAAACCTTGTAACCAAACACAGTTGAGCTTCTTTAAGAATTGGTCCCTTAAGTATCCTCGGAAACACGTATTCAGCCTCGGACCACTTCCTTTGTTGACACGTGGCACTTAGCATTGATAATTTCCATCATGTAATAAGGCTTAGCACTCTTTATACCCTATATCCCACATTTCCAATTGCTTGCTTTTGTCCTTGTCATAAATGATCGGCTCAACCTTAAAAACTAAAAACAAATTTGAAATTCGATATCAGTTCTTGATCCGATCTTTGATCTTTGACCTTTGACTTACGACCCTAAATACCAACAACAAATTTGAAATTCGATATCATTTTTTGATCCAACTGTAGATATTTGATTTTTGACTTTTGATTTCTTCCAAGACCAAATATTAGAAAATTAGGTTTTTTAACCATAACCCTCTTGTGTTCATCATCCTCACTTATACACCGTTTGATCAACTTTCTCGGTGAAAATTCAAATGGCTCACAAACTCGAACCCTCTTTTGAACTTACATTTTAAGTTTCTCATAATTTCCTTAGTCCTTGTTTTATTTTGTTAAAAATCAGATTAAAGTTAATTTTGATAAAAGTTGATGAAATATGTGATTGAATAATTGCCAAAAATTGTAGATCCATAAATGTGTGATTAAAATTAACTGTTGATTCTGACATCTATCAACTTTTTTAGCTGAACAAAAAAAAAAAAAAGCTTAAACCATAATTTTCAAAGTTACTCTTTTTTACTAACAAAAACATTTTTTTTTTTTTTTAGAAAAATAACCTTTGAGCACTACAAATAATAAGTAAAAGAGTTTTTCAAATGAATTTATGGGATGCTAGCATATGCTACCCTTCTGCATACATGACAACATGCATCTATCTTTATAAGTACATTTAAAGGGAGTGGTACAAGAAAAACACTGATAAGATTTGTGTTCTGTGAGATTTTTGAGTGGTAGAGAGAGAGAGAGAGAGAATGGGAAGAGGGAGAGTAGAACTGAAGAGGATCGAAAACAAAATCAATAGGCAAGTCACCTTTGCCAAGAGAAGGAATGGTTTATTGAAAAAAGCTTATGAACTTTCTGTTCTTTGTGATGCTGAAGTAGCTCTGATCATCTTCTCCAATAGAGGAAAACTGTACGAATTTTGCAGCAGCTCTAGGTATCTATTTATATAAACATGGAAGCCTCTTTCTTTTTTTTTTTCTTGGGTTTGAATTTGTTTAGGATCTTCTATGTTTTTCGTGTGTAGACTAACTTTGAATTTTTGATGTAAAGAGAGAAAAGAAAATTATCTCTTTTGATGTTGGAAGAGTTTTTGCCCTTTTAGTGAATGTTTTGGACTCTGTGCTTGTGGTTTTTGTTAGATCTGCAAGAGGAAAATCAATAAAAGAAGATTTTTCTATAATTATGTTGAGTTTTTCTTACTTTAAGCCTTTTTCTCCTTTGGCATATTTATATATCAGATTTTTTTGGGTTTCATTTTTTCACTGATTTTGATCAGATCTTATGTTTTGATAGTTCATTTATGTGTTGATCTACCTAATTTTCAAGTTTTATTTTTCACTTCTTTAAAATTCTTTTCTTGTTTTATTTGTTAACCTACAAAAGAGTTGATTTTGAATCTGATCTTGTTATTGTTTCACTGATTTTCATTCAACCAGTTTGATGATTCATCTAGAGAGAATTGGTTATGTTTTGTCTAAAGATTATTCAACTTTTAGGGTTTTCAATTATACTTTTTTTTTCTTTATGAAGAAAATATAATTTTCTCTCTTTATTTGCTCTATAATTCTTTTCTTAATTACACTTCCATTGAAGTTTTAATCAGGCCTTAGAATATATCTATCTTTACATGCTCTATGATTTGTTTTTCATGTAATTAGGGTTTGCTTTGGGAACTGGAGATCTTGCTTTAAAATCAATTATTTTCTCTCTTTTTTCTTCCTCTTAGATCCCTTTATATGTCCATTGATTAGCTCAAATCTGAAAATTCATTTTGTGTTTTTGAGTGTTGTTTACTCAAAAGCAGTCTTGCATCCAGTTACCAGAAAAGTCTTTGAGTTCATCTCTTGGTTAACTGTACATATTACTGACATTGAAAGCTACGAATACTCATAAATAGATGCATAATTACTTGTAGAAATTGTTTAAGCAATGATTACACAGATTAGTGCTTCTTCGTAGATGGGATTCGCAGCCCGTGAGAATGCGAGACTTTACGAGGCGCTTGATGATCTTTCTTAAACTTTAAATTTATTAGCTTTTGCTAGAGCACATTAAAGATCCAACGAACAATTCACCATCAATATCTCTTCCCGATGCACGTTTAGAATCTTAAATCTAAAACTAAGGAATTTTCATGGAGGCTTTTATTTTACTCAAATCACTCGATTTCTTTCTGGGCTTTTCCTGAATTCTCGCCAGCAGTGTACGATGGTCTTCATCTCCCCCTTGGCATCTCATCTTGGCGTCTCGATTTCATCCTTTGATGTGTTTCAATGATTTACACTCAAATCTTCCCTTAATTTATATTCTATGGAATGATGATATATATATGTTTTATTGTTCTATGCAGCATGCTCAGAACATTGGAGAGGTATGAAAAGTGCAACTATGGAGCACCAGAGCCACACGTATCCTCAAGAGAGGCACTGGTAATCAGTTACTTTCTTAAATTCTTCTTTGTTTAACATGTAAATCGCATTTTGTCCAAATTAAGACGAAGATCTGCCATCCCTGCACCAAATCTTTAACCAAACAAGTGCTCTCCGAACCAAGCTAGATAGTTTCCTATCACTAGGCTCACCAACCAACCTGGACTTTGATTTTTATTATTCCTACCGGATATCAAAACAAACCATAAGGG